>CAUHTR010007998.1:103227-129524 GCA_959609185.1 Schmidtea polychroa
GTATGAAATCAAAAGAAACTTACACGAAATTCTTTCCATAGCGTCTTTGTGTAAGTATTTTCTGACTAAAATGTACAACTGTTTCGCAGGAATTTCAACATATTGAGCCATTTTTTCGACTGCTTCCTAAAATAGGAAAATATGAGAACTTTTCAGAAAGTGTAAAAACAAATACTTTGTAAAGAGTCTCAGGAAAATCATTTTCTAAAATTGCGTTTTGAATTCTTCCAATATTTCTTTCAGAATCTCGCCTTGTAAAGAGAATAGATATTGAATCATAATCAAGAGGAGGTTGATGTTGAAGGTTGGCAGTTGTATTTGTGACATCGGTATTAATTTCTAGATTTTTAATATGAACTTCTTCATGGATGGCGAATCTGTCGAGACATTGCTTATTTAGAATGGATAACATTTGTTTCAATTTCAACATTGATTGGTTGATTATACTAATAAAAATTTGGCCAATAAAATGTTTTAGTTAAATATAATATCATCATTATATCTTTTTAATTATTTTATGTTAAGCTAGGTCAGCTAACAAAAATAAAATACAATGAATTCAAGTAATTAATTATTTTTATTAATATTAATTCGCAAGAAAGGTCCTGGCCACAATTTTCTGGGATGCTAAAGGTATTTACCTACTGATAAAACTATAAGTATGGAGTTTAATTCTAATCTCTTTTTACCAACTGAATTAAAAGGTTCATGATAAAAGACTAGCAGATATTGGTGATTGATAAAAATTGGTCTCATTATCTTCATCTAACTTATCTCTTTCTTTGACTTTTATACTTTTTAACACATTCACCACCAGGTTTACATTATAACAATGATCAGAGGTACGGGTTATCTCGTACCTGTCGGTAAATGTGTTAAAGTTCAAAAGATTCATGGATGGATAAAGTTCTAAGCCAAATAGAAAAGTTATAGCAGCTTTAGACGAGTATTTCCAAAATTTCCGTAATCTCATTGATGAAATTAGACAAATAAAACAATGTAAAATTGACAAACATCTTGTTAAAAATAAAAATAATTTCAATAAAATGCATGTCAAGAATATTTTATCATTAATTAATTAGCATTTTTGGAAATTTTTTTGAAAAATATTAACTTTTACATAATAAATTTTGCGTGTTTATAAATTTCGTTCTTATTTTGAATGTTAAAATTTTAAAATACGGCTCTTACTTTATAAACATTCTGTATATATTATTTAAAATGTAAAAAATATGTATTTAATATATACCAATTAAAAAATATTAAAAATAAGAACCAAATGAGTAACTCAAAAAATGATTTTTATTAATTTAATGAGGAATTTAAGATTTTTTATACAAGGTCATATGACAAAATTATTAACAATTAACACTTAAATAACCGTAAATGCATTTATGCAATCTGTTATATTATACACTTACTACGCCAGTAATTTTATCAAATAAGTGTGTCAATAAATTATCGCTTTTGTAATTCAATGTCTAAAAATAAGACGACTATTTGAGTGTAAATATCAACAAATATTAAATGATAAATTATAAATTTCTATAATAAAAATTTAAATGAAATATATCAAATAAAATAATTATTGAAATATTTTTTTCAATATTGAAAATTTCATTTTAATAATAAAGTAAAATAATAGTTTTTTTTTAAATATTTTATAATTAGTTAATTGACAAAAGGGGATCTACAAACTTCTCAAAGATAAAAGTAGTAATTCCGTGTTAATAAATCACTGTTACTAGAACATGGAAAATTTTAAAACTCATCCTTCGCAATAAAATGTGTTAAAACTACAAATATCAGTCATTAAACATTTTATTAGTAATACATAAATAATTTCCAAAGTTTTTTATTATATTAAAAAATATCAAATTGTTATTTTAATATCAAGTATTCATATTTAATATACTGCTAGCTTAAAAATTAAAAAACTAAAAAGACAATACAAACAAAATAAATAAAACCAAATTTAAAGATTTAGTAAAAAATATTTGCAACAAATATTTGCAAATAAACATACATGATATTACATTACCAGCATAAAGATAAGAAATAACGTAACAAAGGAAGTTATGTAATTAAATTGTAAATCAAATTATCATTTATTTACAAAATAGCGGTATGTCATTTATAAGAATTCTGATAAATTAATGGGCATCTCTTCAATCTTGGTGTTATAAAAATTTTCGAGCTCTTGCATTTCTGTGATATCTTTGTCTGTGACAAAGTTTAATGCAACGCCTTTTCTACCAAATCGACCTCCTCGGCCAATACGATGAATATAATTTTCCTTATTTTTAGGCAAATCATAATTGATGACCATTGAAACTTGTTGGACGTCAATACCACGACATAACAAATCAGTGGTTATAAGAATTCTACTTGATCCACTTCGGAACTCTTTCATAATTTGGTCTCTTGCTTGTTGTTCCATTTCACCATGAACTGATGAAACGACAAATCCTTTACTTTTCAAGTTATCATTTAAAAATGTAACTTTATTTTTGAAATTACAGAAAATGACAGCTTGAGTAATGGTAAGAGATTCATACAAATCACACAAAGTATCAAATTTATATTCTTCTTGGCTAACGTTAATGTAAAATTGACGAATACCTTCAAGAGTCAATTGTTCTTTTTTTACTAGAATTTTGACTGGGTTATTCATAAAGTTGTTACTAACTTTCAAAACTTCATCTGGCATTGTAGCAGAAAGAATGAAATTTTGGGTCTCTGGAGCTAAATATTGTACGCATTCACATACGTCATCTTGGAAACCTCTGCTCAACATTTCATCGGCTTCATCAAGAACAAACATTTTGACAAAATCTGATTTAATATGACCTTTCTTTATCATATCTTTAACCCGGCCTGGAGTTCCAACAACGACGTGCATACCACTTTCTAAATTGTTAATGTCGTCACGTACATTTCTTCCACCGATACATGAGCAACATTTAGCCCCCATATAGTCACCAAGGGTCATTATAACTTTGTGGATTTGAACTGCAAGTTCTCTAGTGGGTGCTAAGATAATAGCTTGTGTTTTATTGATAGAGGTATCAATATTCTGTAACACAGCAATACTGAAAGTGGCAGTTTTTCCAGTTCCAGATTGTGCTTGGGCAATGACATCGTGGCCTTCAATGGCTGGTAAAATAGCACGCTTCTGAATAGCAGATGGTTTTTCAAAACCATAAGCAAAGATTCCTCTTAAAAGGTCTTCTTTTAAATTTAAATCTTCAAAACATTCCACTGTCTTGTCGTAATTACTTTCAATTTCTCCTGGATTTTCCATTGTTATTAATGATTTTAAAATAATTAAATAAACAAATTATAAATTATTGTTTGCCTTAAAATATTTGTGACGTACAATTTAATGAAAAATTGAATTTTAAAAGAAATTTAAATATTAAATAATCTAAAATTAATAAAAAATGTAGTAAAATTTACGAAAATTTTACTATAAAATTATACTATCATTTTTAAATTTCCATAGATTTAATATTAAATTTTAATTTAATTTTTGAAAATTTTTGCATAATTTGATGTTCATGAAAAATTAACGAAATGATTATTTATCAAAACTTGAATTCGTTAAAATTAAATATTTTTAAGATATCAATATATAAGAATTAAAAAATTATTTATGTTTAAATCAAGTGATTAAAAGTGTTATATTATTTTCAAATTTTTACATATATATTAATTATTTAAAAAATATTTTTAATGTTAAAAAATGAAAAGTAAAATCAAAATTAAATTATATTAATTAATTTATAATTATTGGATGTTTCTATAATAAAATTTATGCATTAACTACCAAAATCACCACATCAAAATGAAAAAGCAAGATTTAGTAATTAATTTAAAATGGTTTTAAATAAATGAAATTTTTGACTAAATATTTGCGTTTCATCTAATGCTAGTCATAATTTATTTTTATTAAAAGCTTATTACATTTTAAATATTTTGTTAAAATACTGTTCAAATAAAGAGTGCAAAGTTTTCACCATTGTCCCTATTCGCCATTATAACGTACTCATCGTAGTCCGATATTCCATGTGCTCAAGGATATAATGTAATTTTGTAAGCGGCATGTCATTTCTTTGCACATATTAGCATGAAATATGTATTCAGCACATACTATAACAAAATTTCCTTCAATGACATCGGCTTCCCAAAGTTGTGCTATTTCATTACTTTCCTAACTCGAAGCTATCTCTATGTTTTCATTGTTATGATTGCCACTAATAACCCTTTAAGTTGATTCAATTATTACATACAAAGTACTATTTGTTCTTAATGGCAATACACATCAAGTGTATTTTTATGTTAATATATTTTAAATTACAATTACATGTGTATTGCAGTGTTTTGAGAAGTGAAGATGGGTTTCATTTATCTATCTTTTAACCTCAAGTTCACTTAGCTTTTCAGTCTTCAATATCTTTAGAACACTAAGGAGATATGTTCAAAAACTTAATAATTTCTAAATGACTGAAACAAATTTAGGGCCAACTGTGCTAATCATGGGGCATGCAGGTTCTACGACATAGTATGACTATGGGTAACCAGATGTTAATTCACACATGAATAAACAATATTAATACTGTTTTCTATTTTGCAAATTCACAAATAAAAATTGTACATTCCATGATTCATCGTGAAGTATTGGTTTCAAAATCTTTGTCTGAAAAGGTTTTAGAAGGATGGATAATATGATAAAAGCTGTTAATTACATCAAATCAAATGTATTGCGTTCTAGAATTTTTTCATCTTTGTGCGATTCGATGGATTCGGATTTTAAATTTTTACTTTACCACACTGAAGTTGGTTGGTTATCGAAAGGAAAGGTTCAATGCCTTGAAAGCTGAAATTATTTCATTTTTTGAAACGAACAAATAGTATTTAAGTTTTCTTCATGGTGATATTTAGTGGCCTAAAATAGCATTTCTTAACGATATTTTTGAGAAATTGAATCTTTTGAACACGAGCATTCAGGATGAAAGCGAAAACATTATTACTTGAAGTCTTTCGAAGAAAAATTGCACTTTTGGAAGATAGCTGTTCAAAATTAGAAACTGGATAGCTTTAATGGCGTCAATGCATCCCCTCGAAAATCTTGCCGGAAATAATTGACAAAATATATTTCCGATACTTGATACAAAAGAAAATAAATCAGTATTTTCACCGATTTCAATGGATCTACTTTGGCTCGCTCTCAACAAGAGCAATGAATTGATTTGAAAAATGACAAAATATGCTTTAACGTCGGAAATTACATAATATTTGCACAGGAATTTTGTATATAGCATGCGATGACTATGTACCGTATAGTAAATCTAAAATTCAGTGATTGATTGAGACAAAGTTAAGCGTAAGAACTTTTTTCACGCTTAAAATATATCGTGAAATATTGCAATTGCTTGCAAAACATGCAAAACGTACATACTGTTGGTATAAAAAATACAGTGTATTTATTTATAAACGAAAATTATATTAAAATAAATACAATAATATTAAATTCTTATAGAGGATTATATTTTAATCGTATTTTTTTCAATACGATATTTTTCGGTTTTGGCTAGAGCCGCATTAAAGATGCATAAGAGCCACAGTTTGGCTAAGTATGTAATAGACCAACGGTGGGCAAATGCGGCTCTTCGTTGAGTAAACTGCGGCTCTTTGATAATTGAATTTTTGATAATTGAATTTGAAAATTGAATTCGATTTTTTTATTTTGAAATGTTTTCAACTGAATTTTTAAAAAAAAATTTTTTGTTGCAATTGTATTTTCATGGTTAGTTCATTTTTACCTGTGTCACAAAATAGGTGTAAACAGAATTAAAATTTATAGTGTCATTCGATAGCGGTATTTAGAATCAAAATTTAATATTTCCTTATTACATTCTACCTTGTTTGATTCTTTTTATAAGCAATATTTAAATAATACATGTCTCACTACACTATATACCAGGGGTGGGCAAGTGCGACTCTTTGATGAGCCATGTGGCTCTCTAGGACCTCATGCGTGCCCACCCCTGTAATAGACCATGACGAATATATAACACAACCGCTTAAGACTTTATACACCTTTGTATACCTGAATAAACACATCCTATAATGTAAAAATAAAATCAATACGTGTATATTATATAAACATACAAACTTATATGTGTGTTGATTTTTAGCGTTGCAATGAATAAACGCATTTAATATAGAAAGTGAGAAAGTGGTAGAAAAAATAAACTGACACAAAAACACAACACAGTAAAATATGCATGCAAATTTTCGATATGTAGAATCGTTGCAATGATTAAACGCACTATAATAAAAAAAATTTTCATTATTCTTTGTTTTACTAGATATTTGAAATTATTTCATAAACAAAATCATTCTAATTAATTAATATTGTAAATGTATATTAAATTTTTTGGAGAAGAAAAAATCAAAATGTATACCATATTTTGGGATGGTGGAAGTAGTTATTATTAGAAGGCCTCGATTATAGTATTAATTAGGGTTTAAAATTATTTTAACAATTATAATAACAATTAGAAAATGATAATAAACAAGAAATAGAGAAATTACTTAAATTTTGATTGATAGGATTGTTGAAGTGCTTTTATCAATAGTTTCCTAAATATATTTATATAACTCAATACAATTAACAATTTATATTACATTTGTCGGCAATCTTCTTGTAAATATTTTATTTCTATAACTTTTGGCGTCTTTTCTGAAAGTAGTGGTTGCTTTTCTTTCGTGGGTGACAGTCGAGATTTTGCGGCTTTGTTTGGTTTCGATTCAATCTGCCAATAAATAAATAATATAGGGTGTTCCACAAGTTATGAAGAAATGTAATAGTTTTTTTATAAATTAGATTGTGAGTACCAGCTATTTGTCGGTCCGACCACATCAACAGTCAGTCATCTAATGTAAGTTGTAGAGCTGGAATTACCGCGGCTGCGGACACCAGACTTGCCTTCCAATTGATATTTGATAAAGTATTTAAAATGTTCTCATTGTAAATATCAAACCATTAGGGTCAATATTGTTATTTTTGTCACTACCTAACCAAACCGGTATTGGGTAATTTACGCGCCTGCTGCCTTTCGTGGATGTGGTAGCCGTTTCTCAGGCGCCTTCTCCGGAATCGAACACTGATTCCCCGTTACCCGTTACAACCATGGTAAGCGTTTCTCTTACCATCGAAAGTTGTTAGGGCAGCCACTTCAAGAGATATGTCGTCAACACAAAGGTCGTATGATCAGTAAAATTATCTAGAGTAATCAAAATACTGCCTTTCAACGAGTTGATTTGATCTAATAAATCCGCCGCTTCGTAAGTCACGGCATTCTTAAAAATATTAGCTATGTAATGACCACATTTATCTTGTGTCAAAAGGATAAAATCTCTCAAATCATAGCTGTTATAATGAGCCATCCGCGGTTTCAGAATACTACTCTGTGTACTAAGACATGCATGGCTTAATCTTTGAGATAAGCATATTATTACTGGCAGAATCAACCAGATAAAAAAGCAAATTTTCATGTTATTTTTTCAGATAAAAATTTTGACATTTTTTTAGAATTAGAAGTTCATTCGGTCTTCTACGTTTTTAACTTGAAAATTTAATACATTTTACTACATTTTACCCATAATTTGAAGTTTATATATCCGGACATACAAACATTTCTAACTTATGTATTTAATTTAAAAAAATGATAACTCAGCTGTAGTGTCTCTGAAACTTCTATTAATAAATATATTAATTTAATAATTAAGTTAAATGCGTTATTAAATTAAGTAAATTAAAATCAAACATTTCTGAACATTGCCACTTTTTATTTCCACATGGATTCACAACTCTGAAATTGCAACAATTCTCATCGGTATATTCCAGTTCTATGTGACCTATAGTTCAATCCTAAGACATATCATTTACAAAAGTCAATATTACAATCCTCAATACAACTGTCACCACTTCATCTCTATACTGGATACGTAACATTTCTGCAACATCACTCTATCTATTTTTTACATATTTCGGTGTTATCAGTATTCGAAGCTCACCTAATGGAATTATCCGATTTTCTTATGAATATATTTTAAATATTGGTCTTATGTTCCTACAAAAAAGTTTTTGTTCTCTCTAGCCAAAGAGAATATTCAGAAACAATTAGTGAAACTTAAATTAAAACAAATGTGTTTAAGATTAAGAATAGAAATCAAAAATAATCTATATTGTCATGGACTATTAAACACTTTACGTATATTTATATTGATAATTTATTTTATTAGAGTAAATTAAAAAAATAAATAAAAATATTACCTTCTTTCGTGGTAGTAAAACATGCTCGAGAATTTGCAGGGACATTTGCAAAACTAAACGTAAAATATATAAAAATAAAACTAATACATGGAATTGTTTCATTTCACATTTGATGTTTAAAGTTTAACTAACACTTTTTATTGCTCAAACAAGGATGTTATTTAAGATTTGGTAAACAGTTCCATAAAGTCCTTTACTTTACTCAAATGCAAATACATTTCTCCTTTACTAAATGGGAAATATGTCCGTGGCTATTAATACCGGTAATTGGTCCAATGGCTGTTTTGGCTCACGCAAGGCTCCTTTATTAGAAGTTTCATATCTCTGTGGTAGACTAGTGCATGCATTGGTGAATGATTTTTGTCATAAACTGCTAATTATTTAAATCATTTCAAAACACTAAAAAAACTATGGCTTACGAATTTCTCCTCAAAAATCAACCAAAAAATCCCGATTTTATTTGGAAGAAAGCCACATTTATTTATTGGAAAAATAATTGAAAAAAGTGCATTCAGAAGTCATAGAAACCTTTAGACAAAACCTTATAAAAATATTTGATAAAATAAAAGATAGTAAAAAATATTGCAACAAAAGTAATGAAGTGACAGTCAGAGAAACTGTAGTAGTCGAAAACCATTATACAGACCTCTATTAGTAAAAAAACCAATAGATAAGTTACAATCATATTGAAAGGTCTATTTCGAAAAAAAGAGATGTTACGGAATTCGGGGAAGTGAGTGCAGAATAAATTTTTATGAGTAAGGCCACAAAAAATCTGAAAATGATTAAATATCACAGAATTTACCACATGCTTCACAGAACCCAGTTTTTGCTAGCCGAAACATAAAACTGAAAAGATTTATTGACTAACAATGGAATGTGTTATTCTTTGACAATATATGTTTAAATATTCACAAGAAGTGTTGTAATCATTAATATACATTAACACCGCGTTGCATTTAATAAAAGTTTTATTGCATGTTGACAGGATTTGCAAATAAAAAAATGAGTTGTAACTGCCAACAAATTATTGTCAAGATTTTATAAGAAATTGTAGAAATTTCACATTTTAAATTATTTAATTGGATTTTAATGACAAGATTATTTAAAAAAATGTAAGTTCTTTTAAATTTTTAAATTTATTAAATAATTGAATAAATATCAAAATTTAAAAATTTATAATCCCAATTGTCCATAATTTTTTATTTAATCAAAGATTTTGTAAAATATTTTTAATATATTGTTTAAATGATTTATTAACAATTATTTAAACAAATATTTTCTTAAAAATGGGTGTATCTTTTAGGCAGTGTATTTTATCGCTTTTTTGCATGTTTGATTTATTATAGAAATCGGACTCTCTGTGTTTGTATGTTTCATTAATTTTTCTACCTTTTTTAATCCTATAATAAATTAGCAGGTGTAACTGCTAATGAATGTTTAACACACAGATGATTTTGTATGTATCTTGTAATATAATTTATTGGTTATTTTTTATATTATGGACTCTTTTTATCAAATGCAACGCGGAATACTATAAACTTAGTTATTTTACAAACAGTATTATTAAACAAATACAAGCTTTATATTGTATATTTTTTGTTTTGAAATTTTTTATTATTCATAAATATAAATATATTAATACTCTTTTCAATGGATTTCCCCATCTCTTCAATTTGAGGAATTATTCTATTTTGAGATCGAATTGAAACTGGACTCAATTCTTTTAAATTGAGCACTTCTTTCAAATCAATTTTGTCTATATTAATAAAATATAGTGATAAAATTAATTTTAAATTTAATTTTAATAATACCGAGTTCCTCTAATAAAGATAGAAATTGTTCTTTGAAGGTTAATATTTGATCGTAACTATGCAAATAGTCGGTTACGACTGGATGTTGTATCAAATTCAACCCGGTCCTTAATTTTATTAATTAAATGCATTTTTAATATTTGTAAATTTGTGAAAGAATTTTTGTAAACATGTAAATTTTTAGGTTAATGCGATGAATAGAATGCAGCCAACTAGTGACACTATTATTAATGAAGCAAGTTATGAGGCGGCGTAATACAATTTTATTCTGGCTACATTTACTATTTTATTTGGAAAAAAATTAAGAATATAAACTTCAACCTACCGATCTTGAACATCTTCCATTTCACTTTTAAAGGAATATTTTATTAGTAGTAAATTAAAAGATTTAAAACCTCGGCACTTCAAGATCTTGTGCGGAAACTCCTGTTTTTTCAATTGGTGAATTATTGCTCAGTTTCCCGTAATCATTAAAAGCTATTCTACATAAAGATACTGGTAAATTAATTTTTTTGAATAGACTTTGACATTGTACTATCATCAATATTAATAATTAGCTAGCGTATGTATGTCGGTGATGTGTAACATTATGATATATCAATTAAAGAACTGTTACAATAACTTTCAAAATACATTTTTGAGTACACTGTCGGTACGCATTTTTTAATAATATTTTTTTTGCGATTATTTAAATTATAAAATTGAAATTGTTGTTTATTTGAACACGTATTTTTAATAATAATTTGAAATAATTGAAATTGTCTTTTATCTTTATCTGAGAGTTATTTCTGTTTCTTTGTTTCGCGCCCGTGAGTTTTCACGGGTTAAACCTATATATATATATATATATATATTAGGGTGGGTCGAATGTTAATAAATTTTGAGTTCAAGAAAGGAAACATGGTTAAAAAGTTGTATTTTGGTATAGAAAAATCGAATCAAACCATTTTACTTAGATTTATGGACATTTACTGCTCCCAACTTTTCTCCGAAAATGCAGTTCAACATAAGTGTGAAAACAATGTAATTTGGCTAGTGTCGGAATGTGTTTTGCGCCTTTGTCCATATTTAGATGTAGCTTTCTTAAGAGCTTATAAGTATATTATTTACTCTCTTGGGCTGAGATAGTATATTCTGTGTCCTCATCCCGCATTGAAATATATCCTGACAACGTCAGTGATTAGGAAGGGCCAAATTTGAATTATCCTTTTCAAAGACAAAAATCAACTTTCGAAATTATTTTTTATTAAAAACATCCAGCCAAAAGTTTAGAAATGTATTAGCGAGGGCATAAAAAGAAGTCACATGAAATCAGCTTTGCTTTGCACCTTGGTCAATTCCTTCCTTGATTTTTTACACAGTAGTACCATACCATGTCTGGACTTGTGACCAAACACTTTGCAACTGGCAGAAGAAACATCTTTGATGGCTCTTTCAACGGCTTGAGAATGACAGGGAAATTGTTCTAATGTAATTTTCTTATTCATCTTCAATTCATGATCCAATATATGAGATAAAAGAGGGGGAGGCGTCAAATTACATTTTGTCCAGTCAATCATGTCAGCATATGATGTAGCAGACGACTGAAGAAAGACAGTATTCTTGTCCATAGTGCGAATCACTTCGGAAGGGAGAAAATTTGTCTTGCAGTTATGATTTTTTCTGTTGCAAACTTTCTGATTTCTTCATCATCATCACCAACAGCAGCTAGGAGTATATTTTCTGGATGTGAGAAGTAATTGTTGTTCTGAATGACAGGAAAGATGATTTCTTGGTCTGATGGATCCAAATCCTGCAGAAGTTTGAGCATATAAAAAATATTTCTTGCACCATCTTGGCATGACGAGTGAATCTTTATATAAAACCATGACGGTCCATAGAAATTGACAATAAATTTCACTATTCGCATGAGAGGTTCAGATGGAGCAGTTTCGGACATATATAGTCGCAGAATTCTATTAGCTTTCGTTAGCCAGCGACTGTGATTCAAATTTCCTGGTTGTGCCATTTGTAGAAAAGGGACATCCTTGTTGTTGTGGTACCCTTTCTGGACTGCCAAGCATACTCTGAGGAAATACAATTGATCAGTGTTCAATTCTTTCTTGACATTTTCACTAATATCTACGACCTTTCCAGGAAGGGACATAAAGGCTACTACGGGCTTGTCTTTTGGATCAAAATCAAGAACGCTTCCTATTTCACCACATGACGTTTTTGGACCTTTTGTTTCTCCACCATCGACGACTGAAAAATACTTACTGAATGGCAATTCATTTGCATGCAACAAGCATATCAGCCATTGTAGAGGTCGCCCTAGGCTTTTTTCGAGTCTTCTGATTATTCCATTATTTTTTTCCGGTGTTTGTATTGGTTCCATCGCACACAATTGCTTGAAGGGTCAGTGAGGACTGCGTGCTAACGATGATTGACATGATTTCTTTGCCAATATCCACAGCTTTACTACTTTGAGGTACAACATGATCGATATATGTATCCCCTGGAAAGGCGACAATCACATAATGCTCCTCTTTTAGGATCCTTCTATGAAGTAAGGTGGAATCTTGTTTCCCGTCGAAACCGAGGCAAATCAAGTTTTTCGCTTCTGCTGAATGCTGTTCAATTTCTCTCTCCCTCCAGTACTTTCTCTGACGTCGTAATTTTGCGGGATCGATGATTGTTTGAGAGGATAACAGTTCCATATCTTTCAGAAAAGCGTTTACTAGCAAACACGTGTCTCTGTTGCTCACACCACATCTGTCAACAGCTTTACTTAATTCAGGATAATGTCTTCTATTTTGAAATTCATCACATTCTTCTACGCTTGACTCTGAGCTTTCTGTTGAATTGTCTAACTTATCTTTACTTTCATCACTAGCGGCTTCACTCTCCGTGTCACTTCTTGAGGTCGGATGTAGATCGTTAACTTCAGTGTCCATTATTTCATTTTTCATTTGTTTTCCTTTTCCTGTAGGGCTGCTTTTCGTTTGTTTTCTCTTCAATTTTGAGGTTTCCTGTCTGTCCGTATTTCCGATTTTCATGTTTCTGGTAGTTTGTTGGTCAATCCAGAACTCCCACTCTAAGGTAGGAATTTTCAAGGCCAATCGGCATGTACACTGACTTCTTCCACGAGCACCATCATTAAAACATTTGCAGCAACATATGTCAAACAATTTGGAAAACGAGCTTAACTTATCTTGAAATTTGGCAGATGACCTCTTGCATACTGGATACTTCTCTAATTCACGCACTTTTGATATTAGTCGCTTGACACGAACCACAATACTACTGAACTCAACAGTTGGGATACTTGCCTTCATATAAATTTCCTTCACCTTATTTGCGAGAAGAGTTGCTTGTTCGTTAAAGCCAGTATGAAATTGCGTACATTTCTCATTGTAACAGTAATCACGAAACACATCTTCACAAGTAGGTAATTGGTTTCTGGGTAGTTCACAAGTTTGACCAAACAGACAATGACGTGATTTACTTCTTGTTTTGCGAAATTGCTTATTCTCTGTCCCTTCATAACTGCTCTTCTGTACTCAGCTCTGGCAAAATAAAAGTGAATCATCAAGTTAACTTTTTTAATTATATATATATATATATATATACTAGTTTTAAATATAATTGTTTTGCATATTATGATAGTCATAGAAATGATCAATGCATATAGCCACACATCACTTATTACTCTTGTTGAGGTTGTCTAGATCAGTGGTCCGCAACCCGTGGGTCGCGAGAAAAACTTTCAGGGTCGCCAAATTAAAAGAACTTTATATGACAATAAAAAATATAGCGCGCTCGTCAACCTGGTGTGATGTCAATCAACGTTTGCTAAGTATCGTACTAATAATGACAATCAACGTTTTTCTAAGTATCGTACTAATGGTGTATCTATTGTGTTACTTAAGTCACAGCACATCGGGTTCACTCTAAGGAATTTTAATGGCTCATGTTATCTTCGCGCACGTCGCAGGCCCCATACTCTGCCCCGCTCCCACCCTAACCAGACGTCGAGTGAGTTTACTGGAATATTCAACTATTCAGTAGTACGTTAGTTTGGTTCACGTTCATACATTCAGTAGTTAGTTAGTCTTGTTCACGTTCGTACGGAAGTCGAGTGAGGTACGTATTTATTTAACTTATTTTTTCATTATCGTACAGTAGTGTTTTCGATGTGCAATAATAACATTTAATTAAAAAATTAATATACAGTGACTCACAGGGAATCTGATTATTATATTGAAATATTATTGAAATTATATTGAAAAAGATTAATCCCGAAAAAATATTCTATTTTGTGCTGCATCCTTCTCACTGTGAGCCACTGTAGATATTAAAATTATAATAAAGGAAAACTTATAATTTTGTTTCAGTTTTAATACTTACATAATGGATAAGTGGCTAAAAATAGATACCAAACGCCCAGAAAATGACAAGAATGACAATACAAATAATAATGATGGACCAACACCTACTGACCTTAGAAAGAGTGTGGATGAAAACCCAAGTAAAAATGAATCCAGTGGCACTGTTGCTACTTCAAAAAATATTGGACAAACTATGTTATCTAATTAAAAATTGAGAAAATATCAAGAAGAGTTTATTAAATACTGATTTACATTTTGCGTTGTTAATGGGGAAGAACGTCCGTTGTGTGTTAATTGCTCGGATAAATTAGCAAATGAAAGTTTGAAACCTGCTAAATTAAAAAGACATTTGGAAACCAAACATAAAGAATTTGCAAATAAATCTGAAAAATCTTTAAAAGACGAGCTGAAAGTATGAAAAAACAAACTGTATTTTTGAAAACATATGCAACAATTCCTGAAAAGGCTCTACGGGCATCCTTAGAAGTTTCATATTTAATAGGAAAAAATTTGAAACCACATACCATTGGGGAATCCCTCATTCTTCCTTCAGCAATTAAAATGACATCAATTTATCATGGAGAAAAAAATGGTAACGATTTAAAAACAATACCAATATCAAGAGATACCGTTTCTCGGCGAATTTCCGCCATATCACATAATATAGAATCAGTTCTGTTAAATCGAATACAAACTCTGCTGTGTTTGCTCTAGAACTTGACGAAACTACAGACATTACTAAAATGTCTCAATTAATTGTTTATGTGAAATACGTTTTTGAAGAAGACATATCAGAAGATTTTTTATGTTGTAAAAGGTTAGAAGGAAGAGCAACTGAAGAGATAACATTTGAAATTATTAACAGATATTTTGAGGAAAATGACCTTGCCTGGGCCCAGTGTGTCGCTGTTTGTACATATGGTAGTAGTAATAAAGGTAGTAATAAAGGACTTAAAGGGTTAATAATAAAAATTGCTCCCCATATAGTATTCAACCATTGCATGATGCATAGACAAGCTCTAGTTGCATAATACATCGATGAAAAATATTAAAGGATGTTGTTATTGTAATTAATTACATTAAAGGCAACAGCCTAAATAGTCGTCTCTTTTCCATACTCTGTAATGAGATGGGTTCTGAGTATGAGACGTTATTACTACATACTGAAGTCAGATGGCTATCTCGCGGAAAATATTGCGACGTATTTTTGATTTGAAAAACGAAGTTTACAATTTTTTGGTAGAAAAGAAACATATATTGGCACAACCATTCATTAATGAAGATTGGCTCGGAAAACTCAGTTACATGGTTGACATTTTCGAAAAACTTAACGATTTTAATTTGAGTTTGAAGGGTCAGAGTACAAACATTTTAACATTGAGCAGTAAAATCGAAGCTTTTAAGAATAAGCTGATACTTTGGCAAGGAGAATTAAACAAAAACAACACAGTCATGTTTCCGTGCTTTCCAGAATTTACTAATGAAAATAATATAGATTTCATGTTATTTAAAAACATCATTTTCCATCATTTGATAAAATTGGGAGAAAACTTTACGAAATGGTTCGAAAAATTTCCAGATAAAGAATTAGGTTGGATCCGTGATCCATTTTCGTTTGATATTATTAATTCCAATATCAATTTAAGTGAAAAAGAACAGTTAATTGATATTTCAAGCGACGAAACTCTGCGTATTCAATTTAGGTCTCTGACTTGCCAAAAATTTGGTTATCAACTGAAAACAAATATGCCGATTTGGAAAAAAAGGCAATCAATATTTTGATTCAATTCGCATCGACATACTCATGTGAATCCGGCTTTTCAAAATTAATTGCCATTAAAACAAAATATCGATCTCGATTAGATCCAGAGGATAACTTACGGATTGCGATTTCCCATACAGTTCTGAACATGGAAGCGATCATGAGTTCTTTGCAAGCACAAACCTCACTGTTAGACGCAATTAAATTCAAGTCTTCTTCAAGCATTTATTTTTATAACAACTTCAAAAATTGAGCCGTTTACTAGAATATTTAAACACCGAGGCGTGATAATTATTAATATTAATGTAATTACTGGTCATACATTTAATTGATTTAATTTAATATAATTTAATATAATATGATATAATTTAATATAGAATTATATATACAAATTTAACAGAAATAATTATTTCTACTAACTGATCTCACTTCTAACATTTAACCATAATGATTTTATATAGAGATTTACTAACTCCTTACACTCACATTGAATTCTTATGAGTAAATGTTTAAATGTATTTTTTTATAAAATAAATATTTGTACTCATATGCATAAATAAAACCATTGTTTCACAAAATTATGTGTTGTGTAAAAACCTCTAATAAAAGGAAATTTCAGAAATAGTTTCATTTTAACTACGTTGACGATTAAAAAAAACTACTGTCTACTCAGAGGTCGCGACAAATTTTTTCAAAAAAATGGGGGTCGCAAATGAAGATAGGTTGCGCACCACTGGTCTAGATCAGAGGTTCTCAATGTGGGCTAAGTCACGGCACATTAACTTCAAAAAAAATTTATGCGGCGCTCTAAAACATTAGAACATATTCATTATATTTTATTTTCAGTTTTTACAAAAAATTTAAATGATTATTTTAAATAATTAATTTATCAATTCAAAAACGAAAGGAATTAGTTATATTTACGGGTGGTTTTGAACACAAACTTTTAAAACATGGTCTTATATTCAGTAGTGAGCTATAGGAGGCTCACGGGGGCTCACGCGAGCCCCTTATTAAATTATTCTATGATTTGCGAGCCCCTTGTTCTTCTTGGTAAATATTTTCTTATAGTAGTATATTTAAATAATTTTTACAAATGACATATTTTTCTTTCTTTTATTCTATTGTATTGTTTGTTCTATTCCTTATTAATATAATATTGTTGGTTTTTTGTGTAAAATAAACCATTTAATTAACATTATTTTGTTTTTTTATGTCAGTCGCAGTGACACATTACTAAAGTACTAGTTCACACAATTCTCGAAGAAAAAAAGAGCGAGCCCCTTGTTAAAAATTTCATAGCTCATCTCTGCTTATATTTGATAAGTTTTGGTTAAATATTTCTTTAAAAAGTTAAGGAATAATTATATAAGAACAATTAAAATAAATATTCTTACAATTAAAATTTAAAAAAAAGTATAACAATTTATCATCATAAAATAATTAAAAAGATAATTTATTATCAATAGTAAAAATAAAAGCCTATATCAACTATCTTTATCTAGCTATACAAATTATACCTCACTAAGGTTGGACTGGCCGATATGGCTACGCTTCGAGTGCTCTCTAACAGAGATATTATCTTTAAGATTATAGGTATATTCTTAATTTACTGTCACTATTAATTTCTCCTGGAAACATTATATCTCTTTCTTCATCCAAAATTGGTCCATGCGATCCAATTCTAGAAATTAACCGATAGTTTTCATCCTCTGTCTGGGTTTCATTAGCCATGTGATTTTGTTTAAGCTCCTCACTTTTTCGTAAATCAATCATTGTAACATATTTGGGTACAGAGATTCGAGATCGCTCCTAAAATAATACATAATAATTGAATAAAAATTTAAATAAGATCATATTGAATTCAACGACAAAAACTATATGATTTTCTCTAAATTTCTAACCAAACAACAAAAATAATATATTTTTAACAACTAATGGACTTTAGTATCTTACTTATTTTTTAAAACTAAAATAAGTCTTAATTAAAATAATATTTAATTATATTTTTGAAATATTAAGTATTATATATTTAAAATATCAAAAAAAATTTAAAAAAACATAATAAAAATTTCAGTTTCATCATTTTTTAATAAAACTTTGTTAGATATCATTTAAATATCTAATAAAAAAAGGATGCAAAGTATAGCGAGTTTACACACTCATTTTGTATGAACGGCGTGGCGCGCACGGAAATACAGAACGTGTTAACACGCTTATGGGATCTAAAGGGTTGATGATGCGTAAAGACTTGATATACATAAAGAAAGAAATATTTTTCAAGTGGGTCCATAAAAAATATTTGAAATAAACGGGCTAATTAATGAATCCGCTTCAATGCATAATTTTGTCTGCATAGTGAATTTGTGATGATAAGTGAAAAAATAACCTTTTGTTACAGCTATATAGGAAATTTAAAACAATAAAGTGATAATTTAAGCCTTTTGCTGCGAATAATATATTTAATGAAAATATTTTTGGACTATAAGATAATCCGTCTCAATCTCAATCGATATCAATCAAGGAGATTGACAAGGAATATCTTATAGTCGAAAATGTTTTCATTAAATACATTATTCGCAGCAAGACTTAAATTATCACTTTATTATTTTAAATAATAAATGCTGCTACCAAGAAATCATCACTTTATACTATATAGGAAATTATTTTACATTTGATTTTTGAAAGGTCTTAAGGAGGGAGCACTTTCTAACTACTTATACAAGCGCCACAACTAGCTTTTCCAGTGTACTCTGGGCTATTTATTTTGTCAAAAAGTAATAATAGTACAAATATGATATAAAAATGTGTATTAATATTATTATTGTACACAAATTTACAATAAATGTTTTTGAATACAACAAATATTGCATAGTCACATAACTTAAAATTAATTTGTAATAATGACAAAACAATATATAACAGATAACAACAAAATCTTGCTGAACGAGAACATCCTACGTAGCAATTTAGCAACACGTTATCTTTATATAACTCACTAAATGGTGTAATGTTATATTGAGTTCACTATTTTCTATTTTTTCTTATAGGTTTAGACTTTCTGAGGTTATAATGTTAAAATTATTTCAATTCACAGTTCTATATCTGGAACCTATGCACGTGCATCTGTTGCACCTGTCTAATTTCGGATCTGATTTATACTGCTACTCATACAACATCATCATTTTTAGTAAATTGTTATTCATACAAAGATATCTCACAACTGTAACCTGAAAACTTTTCTTTGAACCCAAAATTATATCAAGTGAAAACTTCTCAGCTAGGCTACCAGATGCTCCAATAAAAGTTTTATTATAGCCAATTTTCTTTCTTTTAATTTTTAATTCTCTTTCCTTAATTACAGTAAAAAATAAACTTTATTTATTTGCATCGAAAAATATAGTTGAGTATTACAATATCAAATTTTGTTCATATAAAAAAAATTATGAAATTTCATTTAATAGCAACTTACAAGCTTTAATTTTGTTTACGAAAATTTAATGAAGACCATAAAAGTTATCGTACACTTAGTTTTCTAGATGTAAAGTTTATTCATATATTTGAGAAGAGCCGTACGAGTGTTATATTTGCTATAGTATGGGTTAGAGTAGTCAGAATCAGATACCGGTTAAGGTCGTATCTCTTAAATTGTACAGATGAAACTAATCTGTAATTATAAATTGCATTGAATATCATATCACACTTTATTTCAAATGTATTGTTTAATTATTGAAAAATGCTTATAAGCAGAGTTTTCTTTAAGATACATACATCCGTAGAAGTTTTAATTCTGCAACACACTAAAAATTTATTCTGCGCATATTGCATTCGTATTGCACCAACATTGCATTATTTCATAAAAATACTAGCTTTAATATTTGATTCACAAAATATTTATATTATTGAATAAATAAATAAATAAATATATAAATTTCATATTTCCTTATTTTTCACTGAAAACTAAAAAAATGATGCTTGCTTCCAATAAAATAACCGAAACATATGAATTCTACTAATATAGTCATCACAAATTACTACACTTGTTTGCACTGAATAAACGCATGTCGAAAATTTGCATGTATATTTTACTATGTGTTGTTTTTGTGTGTCAGTTTATTTTTTCTACCACTTTCTATATTAAATGCGTTTATTCATTGCAACGATAAAAATCAACACACAGGTAAGTTTGTATGTTTATATAATATACACATATTGATAATTTTTTTATATTATAGGTGCGTTTATTGAGTGCAAACAGGTGTAATTCATTGTAATTATTTCACTGCTTGACTGTACACTCTGTCTACCTGGCTTTTCCTATACAATTATTGTGTGGGTATTAGTGTTAGAAAGGATATACATACTGTACATTTATAAACACCTCAAAACTTAATTAAGTCATAACTCGAGTCTTTTTTACTTCAATCAAACAAATAAACACAGAATTTTCTCTTTTATAGTTAAGATAATTTGATATTATTGTACAAAAATATAAAAATCTTATTTTTATTTTATTTATTTTAACATATTAATCAACTAAAATATTTGACTCAATTTCATCTTTATCAGGAATATTGACAGACTCAACTTTACAGTGACCCAACGACATTGGAAACATACTATTTCCACTGTATTTGTTTTTGGTAACTTTTTCTTGTCATCTAATCGATAACAACGATTTTTTAAAAGCTTCTGGCTTTACAGGAAAGATTTCTCATGGGATATGGTTACGGAAAATTGCAGTCAAAAGAGCTTACATCACCCTCCTCTTTAATACATTATCTTAAGCCTTTGGTGGACACATGAAATTTAGAAAATGTTCGCAAAGTGACACAAGTAATTATTTTGGTTTTAATGCAGATATTTAAATTCGGATTATGGCTAAACATAATAGTACAAAAAAATCTAATTGGGTCACTAACTCAAATCTGATTGGTTCTGTAAGGGCACAAAATATGCTCCTACATATAAAACCAAATCAATCACCGACGGGTATGTCCGACGTGTTTATGTACGATATTTTTTATGTGTCGACCTATACCGACGTGTCCGCGAAAGGGTTAAATATTCTTGGTTATTTAAATTTATAGTTTAATCTTTTGATGTAAAGAATTTTGTAGTTTAATTTTACTGATAATTATATATTTTAACAAAAATCTTTTAAAAAAATTTTATTTATAATTTTATCAGTTTTCATACTTGAAATAATTGGCACATACTCCGTAAATCTCCAATCATTTTACCAATAGAATCATTGAGTAAATCCTAAACCAATTAAAATTAAGATAATTTAAATATATATTGTAAATATATTTTTTCTTAAAAATGTCAAATTAAACTAGGAAAAACAAAATGGAATTAAAAATTAAAGGCTTATCAAGTTAGTGTGGCCCACAATCATGACCGATGCAAGGCGAGTTCAGTGCTTTCCCCGGAATCCTTTTCGCGTAAATGACCTTGCGTTACAATTTACAAATAGGGCAAGCATAGATTTTTGCGGCTAAAATTAATTCAGTTACTTTCAATATGCAGTAAGTTAAGACCGTTTATTCTTGCTATCGAAAGCGAGGTAGCAAATTCCGTAAATTTTAATGATGTAATTAACGACTTTGCAATAAAAAAAGGCTGAAAAATTATTTAGTAATACTGGATGATCCTATATAATATGTAATAATCTGTTTATAATAAAAAAATCATTTAAATATTCTATTGTTTTTGGCCCCACGCAAATTTTGAACCTTGACTTGAAATAGTTTAAAACTTCAATTTGACCAAACCATACATGAGTTGTTAGGTATTCTTTAATTTGATCCACTTTTTCAATCAACTTCATTTCACCAGTTTCTTCAGAATTTTCCTCAGATCCATCAATCTTTTGGTTTTTATCTACTTTTAAGGAAGTGACAATATTTTCCATTTCTTCCATGGCTAAATCGGCATATTTTTGTGCATCTTTCTTTTCTCCTTCTGTGTTACGCAAAGCTTCAATTAACATTTCTCGCTCTTGATCCCATCTTTGTTGATGTTGTTGGTGTTGTGATTTCAATGAGTATATTTGACGAGTACTTTTAGCTTGAAGTTTTTCATGTTGATCTAATAAATTAGACATTGACGCCATGTTCTAAATTTAATACAATAAATGTTTCAAAAAAGAATTTTCTATAACTAATTGTCTGTATTGAAAGAATCGGCCCAATAAATGATTGCGAGGGACGCTTGACTAATAATGTGTAATAATAAAAATTCCTTTCTAAAACAACAAACCCAGAATTCTTCATTATCAATATCAGGAGCATCACTGAATGTCATAACATCCTTGCTTGAAGAATGACCAGAAAGAGTGGGCTGACGAGATGCATCTGAAACAGGATTTTAGTCAATAATTATAATTTATATCAATTATAAGATAAACTTTTTCCACTTCCAAATCTTGAATGTGATCCACTATTACTAACTGATTTTTTCTTTTCGTTGTCCTTCACATAACAAATTAGAGTCATTTTCGAAATTTAATAAAATTTTTATTTTTATCAAAAACAAATAAATGCATAGAAGTAATTTACTTCATCCAAATCTTAACAAAAACTTCGAATGTTATTCAAAAAATACAGCATTCGAAAAAGATTTATTTTATGTAGAAAGAGAAACTGAGAAACCTTTTATAAAGATTTTTCACCCAGTTATTTAATAAATTATACAATAAGTAAAATTTATTAATTAATGCCATGTGACTTATATTTAGTCCACCCTTAAAAGTATTAATAAGTTATTTACTTTTTCAGTAAACAGATAATTATCGCTGTGATATATATAGCTAGTATTATTGATCAAAGTATTTGTTGCAATATTGATTCAAAATAAATTGATAAAATTTATATAACAATTGCAATACATATGTTGTTTAAACAATCAAAAATAAAGAAATTTTCAGATTTTTCATTTTTAAAAATTATTAGCACCTTTTAGCTTCTTTATAATGTCGAATAAAGACGATTCCTACGGTTTAAATTCAGAGATACACAAAGTTGTTTTTTGTCAGTAAATATTTTTAGGTGTTTATTGAATTAAGGAAGTATAACGCTTTTTTTGTGTAATATTTTTTATAGAACTATTATTTTAAAATCTTATCAAACAATCTCTAAATGTAAACGGATTAATATAATTTATTAATTTTGGTAAACTTGTGTAAATATGAATAAATATTTTTCATGTTACGAGTCTTTCAGGCAAATATGTGCTAGTATTAAATAAAAAATAAAAATATATCCTTTTAAAGTTTCTTTTTTAAGAATATCATTTAGTGGCGCACTTTTCAAAAGGAAAATATTTAACTTTTTATAAAATTATTTATATTTAAAATTTTATTTTCGGACTTTTATGCTTCATCATATTTATAATTCTGAAATTCTTATTTCATTAAATTATAAAATTTGCATTAAATTAATTAAAATTGTAAATTCAATGTTATAAAACAAATTTGTGTAAATTTTAGTAGTATAAAATCATTGAAATCGCAAACCGTTAACTAGGAATAGAACAATAAGTCATTTTCAGATGGCAGAATATATATTTCTTATGATTAAATCTATAAATTATTTTCTATCATTTTTTGTATATACCGCATTTGTTTTAACAAGTAAAAATAAACAAGTTAAGATGCGCACGAATTTGATGACGCAGACATCTTGTTGACATTATTATTGGTGAAAGATTGAATTTTTTTTGTAAATATTTAATAATTTAAAAATTGAAATTTTGCTAAATAAAATGTCGTGTTCAAAGCAAAAAAAAATAAAACTTTCAGAAGATGGAATAACAGGGAATTCCAAGATTGGTGGACTGACCGACTTCTATCATCCCCCATACAATAGCAAAAGTCACATTGATTTTACTAAGTCACTAAATCACGTTAAATATATTCTGATAGTAAAGTTATACTATTATAGTAATTGTAGTTTTGTTAAAATTGTAGTTATAACTATTCTTTTTGACTAGACTAGACTTGAAACATTTAATGTGAACACATGGTATGTAACGGAATCAATTAAAATGCTAAAAATGTACTTGGTACGCCAGCGTGTTTTTATTTTTCAATTTAAAAATATTGGCACGCAATCTAAAAAAGGTTTGCCACCCCTGTATTATAGGAATGTATGAATTTTATTTTCCCAAAAGAATCAATGCATACGTGGTAACAGGATGAGAACAGCGAAGCACAATGAAATTCAAAAAGCACTGACAGAACTATTTTCAAAAGAATTGAATTTTGATTGTGAGACCCGCCACACAGAATCAAAGGAGACTCTCATACCAGATATAGAGAGAATGAAAAAATAACAATATTGGACATAAAATTTCCAAGAGGAGACCCACATCCACACAACCGTAAAAACTTTTTTAGTGTGTTCAATGGAACTTGGGACAAACAAAACAACGAAGTACTAAGGAAACTGGCAATTAAATATTAAGACTACAAATACACGAAAGCGAAGATGTTAGATCGTGTAATCAAGGGCTACGGGAAAACTTACGAACATAACAGGAGCTATTATACATCCTGAGCCTAATTCAGATAAAACGGTGTACCATACCAACATCGATAAATAAACCAACTATATCTAGTTGATAGGTTTGCCTATTAACTGTTGTTCAGTTGTCTTTGTGTTGTTTTTGTTATGTTTTTATTAATATTTTGGATAAAATGAATTTGATCTTAATTTAATGTTTTAACGGGATTCAAAGTAGCATATAATGAGGACTCCAGCGCACTTTCAAGGTCATGGAATATCAAGATCAAATATAGACCAATCGAATCATTTATTTATTTATTTTTTTTTTAAATTAACATTTTATTTAATTACTTCTTTTTAATTTTTTCATTTTAATTTTATTAATTAATTATTTTATTATGTTTTATTTTAATTTATTACATTAATTAATTTATTAGTTTATTAATATTTTATTTTAATTACTTACGCTATTTAATTATTATTATTATTATTATTTTTTATTTATTTATTTATTTATTTTTTTTTTTAATTAATTAATTTATTTTTTATTTTTATTTAATTACTTCTATTTATTTATTTATTTATTTTTTTTTTATTTTTAATTTTCTTAATTAATTATTTTATTATGTTTTTATTTTAGTATTATTTTATTTATTTATTTATTATTATTATTATTATTATTATTATTATTATTATTATTATTATTATTATTTTTTTTTTTTAATTTTACATTTACATTATATTCTAACAAGAGGTAAATTATAACAATAATATTTCAATTTGAATAAAATATTAATTAGAAATTATTTAATTTATTATAAAATAAAACGCTGAGTTAATTTTAGATAAACCGGATATTAATTTTTCGGAAAAAATAAATAAAATAAACACAAAAATAATATTTCTTACTTGAAACTAATTATCTAAATTAATTGGACAAATGAATAATTAAATGATAAAACACATTTTAATTAACTAAGTCAAATAATTCACAATATATATTTTATTATTCACATAAATTTAATTGTTAAAGTGCTTGTTTCGATTTGCATTCATTTCTAGACATAGTAGTTGCAATATGCATTTGACGAATCTTATAGTGACCGTAGGCATAACTTTCATTACAATTGTACCAATACCTTTTATCGTCCAAACATTGGAGAGCTCGTTTTTCTGTCATGAAAGTATACAACTGATGATTGACACTTCCTATTCTTTTTTGTGGGATGCTCACTGTTCCACCATCAGTATACACTTTTTTATAGGCTTCATGTGTAAGATTAGAGTTTGTAAGTCTTATTCCTTTGGCTTTTAGAGTGTTTTTATCGCCTTGGAGTGAGTAGCACTTGGGTCGAAGAAACACCCATTCTTTATATTGATTTCCTTTATTCTCATCCTTAACTTTCCCGATTACAGAACAAATTTTATCAGAGAACAACGGATCGGTCACTGGATAATTTGAAGTATCTAGGAGCCCATCTTCAATCATTTTTGGAT
>CAUHTR010007999.1:5193-27014 GCA_959609185.1 Schmidtea polychroa
AATAGTATTTAGTTCTTTAATTTCATAAAAATTTAAAAAATAACGAAGGCTCTTAAACTTTCCTTACACAATTCCATAATTTGAGTGTTCTTTTTAACTATTTAATAATAAACTCAATTTTTCCTATGTTATTTTTTATGTTGATATCATGATGTTTTCATTAATTGGGTGTTTTTTTAGTCTGATTAAAGAATAATATTTTAATATATTTAATTCGAAGACATCAGTAGCTTTTGATGGAATAAGAAAATGTGCTGTTGTTCGGAGCATTCCTATGACAATATTATTTTATTATAAATAACAAATATTTTCATTATCACAAATATTTAATTTAAATTTAAAAACCATTTTGTTAAGGTAAAATTTAATATTAATTAAACAATCTTAAATTTAGTAAATTGAACTTGACAAATATTTTAATGAAATAAATTTATATTATTAAACTAATGTTATTAATGAAGATGTCGTTTTCATTGATTATGTTAATTTCATAAATGAGAATAATAACACTAATAATAATAATAATAATAATAATAATAATAATATAATATAATAATAATAATAATAATAATAATAATAATAATAATATAATAATAATAATAATAATAATAATAATAATAATAATAATAATAATAATAATAATAATAATAATAATAATAATAATAATAATTAATAATAATAATTTAAATTATTATATTTTTTCCCTAAATTCCCACCTTTCATTTAGTAAATTAAAAAAATTACAATAAAAGCTTTTACTTCATTTGGAAAATATTACTTAAGTAGTTTCATTTTGAATATTTAATAAAAAATTTTCAGTCATTAATCAGCAGGAATGTTACAAAACCTTCAGTCAATCACTTCTACGCGTCATTTTTGATGGGCCTCCCCTTAGTAATAATGATATTTGTGATAATATTAATAAATTCTTTTTTATTTTAAGGTCAAATTATATCATCATTAGTATTCTCATACTAATTGTTTTTATTTTCCAATTGGCTGGCATTCTGTACGATGAAAATAAGTCGCTTGAATTTTCTATTATTAAAAATGTCGGAACAGATCTCATATTCATGGCGACCATTTCGGTTTTTATTCATATTTACCGACAGTTCCCGAATTTTCCTAATGCTCTTCTTGTTCAAGAAACTAAGGTAAAAGTTTATTTATTGCCAAGAAAATTGTTTTATTCTCGTCTATATAGAGGATCACAAAAGTCAGAAGCATTATGGTCGGGTTGCTTTGTCTATCCGTTACAACAATGAAACTTATATATGACGTAACAGCTATTAGTGTAAATAGCTCCAAGAAATCTTCCTTCGAACTGTTGTTGACATCTACAATTAAAAAAGTTTGTAAACATCTTTTATTTTAAATTTCTACCTTACTGACATCTTTAAGGATGATTTTATCAACACTAGAAAAAAATGGGAACCTTTTCTGATTTTCGGAATCGTTTTATTTTCCTGGAAGTTCTCCCCATTGATTGCAGCAATGATCATATTTCGAGTTCATTTTCCAACAGGAATCTTTGAAGTAATTTAGGTTTTAATTTTGTTTTTTGAGCATTTTCTTGAAATTTTGCGTTTTTCCCGGTAAGAATCCTTTTAGATGAGGAAATAGTACATTCAATTCTCTACAAACAATATTTTGTTTAAATCAGTATAAAAATTAAAAATCATATAGTAAAATTAAAAAAAGTCTATGTGTTGAGGTCGTTATATATACTAATTATATATACTATATATACAAATTAAATACATCTGTAAGACAAAACTATATAATACCATACACAATAAATGTTCGCTAAGATAACAGGAAAATATGTACGCTTTAGATCAGTGTTACACAATTTTTTTTGCTAAAAATACCTTTTCCCATTGCACTTCCTATGACATACGTCGAATTAAATATTTTTGCAATTTTGAAAAAATAACTTAATTAAGTAATTCGTGAAATATTTTTATTCAAAGGAAGCAAAAAATTTTATTTCAATGATATCAGCGAGCAAGTTTTTGAAATATATTCAATGTGTATATATTTCAACTTACTTACGATTCAATCTATCGTGGAATACAATTTCAATATTGTCCGTTAAAATTCAATATTTACTGATTTTAAAATTTCAACAAATTTTTATCAAATTACAAAAAAACGTTAGCAATTTTAAATATTTGACAAATGCTATTCGACACACGATAAATATCTTATGGCACACTAGCATGCCGTGGCACACCATTTGCGTAACACTCCTTTAGATTGAAATTCAAGAAGAAACTGTTCAGCAATTAAAATTAATTATTTTATTATTTCTTAACATTAGAAATACAAACATTAATTAATTTTATTAATTTATAACAAAATAATTATTATAATTTTATTCATTTAAACAAAAATACCATTAAAATATAATTTCTTTTTTATTTTACTAATAATATTTATTATATTGTTTATAAATTATTTAAAACGAAAATAAAATTTAAATATTTTCTAATTGTTATTTAAGTTTTAATTATTTTCCATATATTTTCACTGGACATTTAATAACATTCACATAATATATTAAATGATTTGAATAATGAAATTCACACAAAATATTAATAATACTAATGTTAATAATATGAAATGTTTATGAATATAAAGTTAAGAAGTTCTCCTGCATTATTTCTTTTTTTACATTTACATTGACTCTACATATTTGGCGTATTTTGTAGTAGTTCTTATCGTTAAGCACATTGACAAATTCTCCCTAACCAACTTATAAAACTAGATAAAACAACAAAATGTAAGACACAAACAAAATTCAAAAAGACTTGAAATCTTTCAAATTCGATTTCTTTGGATCTAAGTATTTTCTAAACGAAAACCACCCAAAAAGACACAATAACGACGAATCCATTATATATCAACTTAGAAATTAGAATTTCTTCCGTAGAGGAAACACAGAATCTTACACAACAAATTAAAACATGAAAAACAAAACCTGCAATTATCACAAGTATTGGGAAAATGCAAATAAAGTGGACCAGAGATTACAGGGTCAACTGGAGGCGCAAGGGGTGCGACAGACGAAAAGTAGGTTAGTGAAGAAATATTAATTGTCCAATCATTATTACATTCATGATAGTGTTAATCTACTACTTATTAATTAAATAGTTATATATATTGAAAGTATTAAATTTAAACTAAAATAATTTTAACCTATAAGGGGCGGCAACTTTTATTTGGCACCTCAGCCTTGTTTTTTAGGTTTGTTTGAGAATTAAGTATAAATATTTCGCTAAATGACTCTCTCATGAATTTTTTACCCCTTTCATTTATTAACACTATTAGAAACCAAATATGTACTATTTATATTCTAAATAAATTTTATTGAATGATAATTAAATTGAATAAGGGTCCCTGTCATACCTAGATAATCCAATTCTTACAACGGAGTTTCTAACACTTTCCAAATTGAATCTTTATTCCATTTGGTAACTCTCACTTCAATGAAAATCAAATTGGTAAAAATTTAAACTAATAGTTTAATGTGAATAAATAATATAATGTAAAATTGATTTTTCAAATATATATATATATATATATTTATCTTTACAAAGAATTTGAAACCTGCCCTGCAAAAGTCCCGACATTCCAATACAGCAAGCAACTCTATTATAACAAATTCAGCCAGCACGACAAAATCCAAATTTATTGGGGTCCCTAACTACGGGGCACTGACAAATTCAATTGATGCATCAAGCAGGTAAATGATTTTCAATTATAATGTATGATAATGTTATATGTAAATATTTCAATATTTTATACAATGCAATTCGTTCACGTCCACAATTTTGTGCATTACCATGCAACTATTACCATAAAATCTATGCCTATTGAAAATTCTAAAATTAGAAAATTACATCATTATCCGAAAACTTGACATTTGAATTATAAATATTATTTATTTATTATTTTAATTAATTATTTTAATTAATTATTATTATTATTATTATTATTATTATTATTATTATTATTATTATTATTATTATTATTATTATTATTATTATTATTATTATTATTATTATTATTATTATTATTATTATTATTATTATTATTATTATTATTATTATTATTATTATTATTATTATTATTATTATTATTATTATTAATCAAAGAACGAAGGCAAAGTTTTTATAATAGAAAATCGCCAACTAAGTATATTAAAACATAACATAAAATATGATATATATTTCGACCGTTTAACAGTCTTCTTCAGGCTAGGAATCGTATAAATCACAACTAAATGAAAATAATAATATTTAAACAAATTAACAACTAATAATCGTATTAATATTATTTCATAAAGTAATTTAAAAAAAAACATTTTGTTTAATCATACAAAAATCAATTTAATTTAAAAAACGCAAAATTGTTAAAATTCTCATTTTTTTATAAAATTAATATAAAAAATTAATCTAAATTTAAAATTAAAAATTTACAAATATTTAACAAACAACATCATCCCAAATATTCAATATACAAGTTCAATTATTTAAATACATTGAAAATCCCTGTAGACTGGACACTTTGAATATTAATTAAAGGATTTAAAGATCTAATTAACAGCAACTCGCACGTTACTTGTTCAAACTCTTCGACTAGATCTTAAAATCACCAATACTTATTTTTTTACTGGTCCAATTCCTAAAATGATCACTAATGTGGGTCAATCCATTCCGTCGGCAGTTGGAAACCATGGGCTTAGACTTATAATACTCCTTTTTCCAATTATGTAATTGGAGCAATATAAAAAGTATTACATGTTCGGTTTGGAACATCTTAAATAAATATTTTATTTAATGACTTCCTTAACAATTATTATTTTTGTTGTTGTTATTATTATTATTATTATTATTATTATTATTATTATTATTATTATTATTATTATTATTATTATTATTATTATTATTATTATTATTATTATTATTATTATTATTATTATTATTATTATTATTATTATTATTATTATTATTATTATTGTTATTATTCTCATTTATTAAATTTAACATAATCAATGAAAATGACATCTTCATTAATAACATTAGTTTTAATAATATAAATTTATTATTATTATTATTATTATTATTATTATTATTATTATTATTATTATTATTATTATTATTATTATTATTTTTATTATTAAATTGATTGATTATTCTTATATCATACTTTATAGACCATTAAGTCCAGATTACTTTGAAAATCCCCATGTATTTCCATATTCTATTCAAAGATACGATGGAAATTTTCTAGAATCCGGCAGTACTACCGGACGTTTTTTGAGAAGTAATATTCATGCTGACAGCTGTAATATAACCAGAGAAGGATTTTCCCGACCGAGAAGTTATAAACAAAATGCGAGAAATTTTTTGAAGAAAAATAAACAACAAATTTGGAAGAGCAGTTCCAATAGATGCCTAACGAGTTCCAATCCATTCGTGAAAGGACCTGTAGTGAAAGCTAACAGCACATATTTAGCAACAGCCAACGAAGAATAATTCTTGTTCATAATAATTTACACAATCTCACTGTTGAAATCATACACAAAGTCATGAGAAATTTTTGCACATTTCCTAATTGTTATAGAGATGTCTTTATTCATTTTACAAATTAAAAATATTTTAATATATTACATATTTTTCGATGTTTACAGGTGTTTTTATTCACGCACACAAATTTATATTTTTGCATATTTTTTACTTTTTTACATTAATAAATATTAATCAAGGACTCTTCATTAAAAAACTAAGAAAAATGACAAAAAAATCAAATTTCCAAATATATTTGTTTAAATTAATTTTCATATAAAGAAAACGGATCAGATAAGAACAAAAAAATATTGGTTTCAAGTTTAAATTATTTGAGGTCCCTAACTAAGGGGCACAGACAAATTCGGCTGATACGTCAAGCGGGTAAATGGGTTTATAAATAATGACAAATGTCTTGAAAAAGAAATTTGGTAGAATAATTTTTATTTCAAATAAAAAAAATCCTACAAATGTGGGAGAATGCGATGTTCTGGAATTAATGGTGCATTCCTTCTTTGTACACCAAACATCACTGAGAAACATTTTCTATAGTGGTGGTTAGTGTGTACATCAATTGGTCTACAATTGGTGACTCACCAATTTATTGAATTTCAGTTTTCTAGAAATTTATTTTAGAAAATTATTTCATGAAAAAAGTTTCTTTAAAAATACATTAAAAATATTTTCAGCGATCATTTTTTTTCTATAAATTGTCTAAAATAAAGTTTTATATAGAAACGTATCTCAGGAGCGCATTTCTATATATCGAAAGTTTGCATATGATTTTTAGTATGTGTTGTGATTGTGTGCTGTATTTAATTTTTCTATCATTTTTTAGATTCCGATAGTGTACGGTGTATCTCATTGCACTATCAATGAGAACATCTGCATGTCAAAGTAAGTATGTATGTTTCTATAATATAAGATTATTGATTTTTTTCTTATATTATAGGAAATGTATCTGAGTGGTTTCTGGTGTATATCCAATTACGGAGTGCTTCATTTATCTGTGGTGTTGTGTTGCGTGTTTGCTCGTTTTGTGCTTTGGTATGTGTAGGAATGTTCATTTATGATTTTGCTGCATCTTGGGTTGAAATAATTTTACGTATACATGCTGTGCTTTTGCCTTTGTTCGATGTTCAGATTTGGATTTATTTTGGAATTTCTTATTTCTGGAATTTTCTCATGAATTAAAATTTATTTTAAAGGGTAAAATTTTGTGATAATTATTATATATAATTCATTGAATTTGTTATTTGTAGTTTTTAAAAATTTATTAAAATGAAGTCCGATGGATAAAGCTGTTTTGAGCCATCGAATGTCATGTTGCAGAATCAGTGAATTTGTGCTGGATTGAATGTTGCTCGTTTGAATTTTAGTCATGAATATCATAGAGAAATATTATATCGTATTGCAGACTGACTGCTATAACCCTTGACACAAAAAGCTCAGAAATTAGACCTGATCTTGAAAAGGATAGTGCAGATGGAGAATTTCTTCTATTCAAATAATCTACGATTAAAATAGTAGTAAGCAATAAATATCCTGAACTATGCAATAAATATCTATTTTGGGCGCATTATAATAATAAAAATTAATATATATATGTTATATAATTTTAATTTGAGACTTTATTGCTTTATGTCATCCACAACTTATATTTGATAATCTATAATTTATTTTTATTTATTTATCCCAGTGGTTCTCAATTAATATAAGAGCCCGGAACACCATTCACATGATTTTTTTTACGCGGAACACTCACAAAAAAATACTTGCCCACAATCAGTGACCAATCACAAATTACTATAAATCTGTCGTAAACGTAAATAATGCCTTCTTATAAGCAAAGAAAATACCACGCGCAACAATAACAAGCAATAAAAACACTTTTATATTTGTATGTTTATATATCTGTGTAACGGCTTTCTTATTGAATCATCTTATAAAAAAATTAATTGAGGTTTTTGATGATATGTATCTTAAATGCAAATTTAAAGATAAAATGTCATTTTTTTCGCGGAACACGGGTTGAGAACCACTGATTTATCCGATAAACAATATTAATCTCACAATTGAATTTGTTAATATATTTTTGTAACTTCATACTGAAGCTAATGAATTCTGGGTTCAGATAGATCCAGTACGATTTGTCCGATATAACAAGGTTTATCCAAACACACCGGTTCCGTATTAAGTAAAACGGTAATTAGATCATTGTCAACTTTATCATAGTTTATTCGTCTTACTAAAATTAGGCATTAAAGCGCATATAATGAGTTTAGATGCCAAATTTTAGTTTTAAATATAATTTTTTAAAGTTTTCTATAAATTCTATACAATAATTTTTATTAGATATCACTCGATTCAACTCTGAGACATGAATTTGTATCGATGTATCCCGTGAAATTTGACTTAAATAAATTAAAAGTTATTCTTCTTGGGATAATGCTTAAGTATCAGCTTTTCAACTTTAGATCCCTGAGCACACATAATTACAACCGAAAATTCTACAGTTTATCATCAATCAATATAGGGATCTCCAAATCTACTTCAAATGTTACAACAAATAAAAGTAGTTCATGATCCGTTTCCATATAATTATTTAATTTTTTATTTGACTTACCTAACTGTTAATTGATGTAAATGAAGGACGATTTAGTATTTCTGAATATAAAGGTTAGAAAACATTTAAATTGGTCAGAAACCCCTCCGTACCATTCAAGAATTAGCAACTTGGAATAACTAAAAATGCTTCAATGAGAGCCCGTGTTAATACTGTATGAGTATATAGTAGACACCTCCTTATCTTGTAAATGGCTAACCGAATCACAAAGTCATTTGATTTTTTTGATCATGCCTAATAACGGTCTGTAATTTTTCTGATTTCTATTTTTGGAATGTAGAATTCAATGGTAATGTTTATCTTTTGGTATCCACCAATAAATGGTTTAACTCAATGAATGGATTCGTTTGTGTTGAAAATAAAATTAATGATATAGAGGTATTTTTGCATTTTACCTCAATAGCTGCTATAATGCAACTTCAATAACTAATGGAGAAATTCTTTTACCGTGAAGTTCTGATTGAATAGGATGGTTAGTTCTGACTATTCAAGTATGTGTGCGCGCACTTCTTCTTGCCTGTGTGCAGAGGCGAGTGGGTGAGTTCGGATTTTTTTGGATTTTGATTTTTCCGATTGTCTGGAATTTTTTTGTAGTTTATGATATTTTCGTAGTTGGTTAAAAAGAGTTATGAATTACCAGATAATCAAGCTATTACCATTGGATATGAAAGATTCAGATGTCCAGAAGCTTTGTTCCAGAAATCATTCTTTGAAATGGAAACTGTTGGTATTCGTGAGATGACATATAACAGCATAATGAAATGAGATGTGGATATTTGTAAAGGTTTATGTAGCAATACAGTCTTATCAAGCGGTTTGCTGGTTGTATGCAAAAACAAATATCCCTTTTGGTTCCATCATCAATGAGAATTAAACATAAATAAATTATATATTATCATTAACCTGTTGCAAAATTAAATAATTTTAAAATATTATTATTGCAGTAAATATAATTCAGTATATAAGTAAGTCAGATTAATTCAGTAAAACAACAAATTCGCATATCCCCTTAATACAAAATAGGAAACGGATCAAATTTTTAAAAATATAAATACTAAAATTAATTTAATAATTAAATTCAAAGTTTGTTTACTTATTATTTATAAGTAGGTTTTAATCAAATAAATTTTGATTATTTTTTTATTAAATTTAACTTATAAATAGTATAAAGAAACAAAATAGAAAACTTAAAAAATTTCTTAACCCTTAAATACCCCTCTTATCTTAAAAGAAACAGCCGCTAAAATCTATATTTTTATGTAAATTTTCAAAATTTCCCGTGCAAACCAATTTTATGAATTTTGGATTTTGAAATGTCATATGTGACGTAATCATAGTTTTAGTATTTGAAGAAATTAATGTTTGAAGTGTACATTCTAATTTTTAATAAAACTACCTTGGGTATTTAAGGGTTAAAGTAATTAGAAAAATAGAATGATTTAAAATGTAAAAATATTTTATAATTTATTTATTTTTGTTTTATTAAATAAATGATCAAATAAAGACGGCAAAGTTTTAATAATTGAAAATCGCCAAGTATATAACAAATATAACATTGCTTTATATTTCGGCCGTTTGACAGTCTTCTTCAGCCAAATTATTTAAATACATTCAAAATCCCTGTAGCCTGGGGACTTTGAATATTAATTATAGGATTTAAGATCTAATTAGCAACGGCCGCAAGTTACTCGTTCCCAGTAATTACTCAAAATTTTCGACAAGATCTTAAAATCAGATATACTTATTTTTTTACTGGTGCACTTCCTGAAATGATCGCTAATGTGAGTCAATCCATTCCGGCGGCAATGCTCAAGAACTTGAGTGCAGAGATGACGGGCAGTCTCTCTAATGTATGTGGCATTACACGCATTACATGAAAATTAATACACGAGTCCTGAACACAGACCAACTAGAGTTGGATACTTATTAGTGAACATGCTACTAGCCTTGCAAGACACTTAAACAATCCTAAATATAGGATCTTCTGCTTGAATTCTCTGAAACCTTTAGATCCAATTTTCTCACATTCGAATAAAATTGGGTTTGTTATTATAAATCGATCCCATAAATTTACAGTTATCAAGAACGGAGATGTCGGACAGTCATTCCAATGTATGTGGCATTGTAGCCATGACATATGTCAATGTAATTATTTTTTTTGAATGTCTATACTTTGCAAGATTAAATCTGGATATTTGGGATCTCATATTATTACATCTTTATATTATTTATCCAAATGATACATAACGGATGGAGTATATGTAGCCCAATTATACTGAAAGCATTCTTTCACGTTGTTAATTAATTTTATTACAATGGCGGCTAATTGTTATTTTTGACACTCATGAGTTCTGCTGGTATAGAAGTTAACGTCGACTATCACTTATGTATTTCACTGTTTAATTTATATTCGCCGTTTGCTAGCGAAAGGAAATTTAAAGCGTTAAATTTGCTCAACATTTGGAATGTATACTGTAAATTGAATTCATCTAAAGTAGACTTGTTAGAATTATCATTTACTAATATGTTAATTATATGTTAACATTATATTATTTAGATATTTTTTTATTTTGCCAGTAATAAGGAATTTATTCAACATCTTCAATAAGTGTTTGGTATTCCAGCTCATTTGAATAAAGACATTAGAATATCTTCACTTAACCTAAGCATCCCGGAGTTTTTGCAATTTATTAAATATTTATTTAATTGTTTGAATGAATAAAAAGTGAATATAGAAAATACTCATATTTTACATCTATGCATTCAAATCATTTAAACACAAAATTCAATTTTTATTGTAATCAAAATAAAAAGTCCTAAAATCTGCTATAAAAGAACATTTTAAAACATTATATTTAAAACTATAATTTGGCATCTAAACTCATTATATACTCTTCAATGCCTAATTTTAGAAAGACGAATAAACTATGATAAAGTTGACAATGATCTAATTACAGTTATGCTTAATACAAAATCGGTGTGTTTGGATAAACCTAGTTATATTGTACAAATCGTAATTCCAAGAAGTAAAAAAATGGTTGCAAAAAGATGTACACAGATGGAAAGAAGTAGAGTTTATAATTCCAGAGATTATCAAACTCGAACACATGGCCAACCACATCAAGATTTTCGCTGCTGGGCATGTCAGGAAGAAAGCCATAAAAGATCAGAATGCCCCAATATTCGCTGTGTACATTGAAGGAAAGCAGGACACATCAAACATCAATTCCATGATTTGTTTCCCGAAAGACGTTGTAAATTCGAGAAAATGGTTGCTGAAATTTTACGATAAGAATCAAGATGCCGGATCGGAGTACTCAAACGGGATTGCTTCAACACACGAGGAGGTGATAGGAGCAATAAATTAGAGCTAATTAATGGTATGAGTAAGGATTGTATGATTGCAAATAATTGTGATAGTTTAAATGAGAATAATTGTGATTTTTTTAATTATAAAAATTTTAATATTAATAAATATTGTATGGATGAATTTTTTAAAGTATCGTCAAATAAATTTAATTATTTAAATAAAATAAGTGTTTTCAAATGTGAAGAAGAAAATGACGTAATATAAAATGATAAATTGCAAGGAAGACCGAGTATCAATGTTAGGCACAGGAGCTAAGATAAGTGTTATTGATTATTGTATTTTTTAAAAAAATTGGTAATTTTCAATTGACCAATAGTAATTTGAAGTTAAGATGTGCAAACGATAGCCCAATTGAAATTTATGGCAAAAAAACAAGTAAAAATAGATAAGATTTCTCAAATCCAAGTAGTAGCCATTCGTAGTAACCAAAGATATGAATACAAAATTTATAGGTGGAATAGATTTTTTAAAAACATTTGGTATTAAATTATTGATAAAGAAATGTGAAGATAATTACTGAAAATTTGTTTAATAGCGATATTTGTAAAGATAAGATCTTAAATAATCTAATAAATGTTTATAACTATATTTTTATGAAACATAAATGGGTCGTTGTTAAGACCGAATTATTAAAGCATGAAATACTTACTATAGGTAGTCCAATTGTAATCAACCCTAGGTGACAGCCAGGGCATTAGGAAAGATTTAAGAAAATTTTCAAGAAATGTAGAAATATGGCATTATTTCTGATTGTACATCACATTGCAATTCACCATAGGTATGTTTTAAAAAGAAAACCAGTAGTGATATAAGAATATGTTTGGATTATCGTGCTTTGAATAATTGAATAATTGTGTTTCTGAAATCATTTTTACAATATTTGCAATTCAGAAAAAAACTAATAAAATGAAAATTTTATTCAATTTTATTCAGAATATATTCCCTATCAAATACAAGATAAAGGGGTCCAGTAACAATCTCGCAGTTGACGCTTCACATTTCTTCGCAAAAATTTCAGTAGATTCCTTTTAAATTGTAAATTTGTGGTGTTAGGATCCGACATGAGCATGTCCATCTAATAAAAAATTATTATTATATCATAGTAGAAAATAATAATAATAATAATAATAATAATAATAATAATAATAATAATAATAATAATAATAATAATAATAATAATAATAATAATAATAATAATAATAATAATAATAATAATAATAATAATAATAATAATAATAATAATAATAATAATAATAATAATAATAATAATAGCTCTTGGACTAAACAGAAGGCATTTAAGCCATCATAATTTAAGGCTAAATATTTAAAAACAAAGTATATATATAATTTTAAAAAGATATTAACTCTATCTAGAGAAAACTGCAAAATTATGGTAGAAAATTGTAATTTTCTCAAATTCAGAAAAATTCAAATATTGAAATTTAATTTTTTAAAATTCAAATCGAGCGTAAACATTTCATGAGAATAAAAAGATGTTGCAATGCAAAGTGTATGCATTCGTATTGTTGCACAAGTGCTTTTGTTATACCGAAGTTATGAATATTTGACGATATTAAACATTTTTACATTTATATTATGCTGAATATTTTTTATAAATTTATTATTAATAATAATAATAATAATAATAATAATAATAATAATAATAATAATAATAATAATAATAATAATAATAATTATTATTATTATTATTATTATTATTATTATTATTATTATTATTGTTATTATTATTATTTTTCTTATTATAATTACTAAATATTATTTATAAAATTTTATTAATGGTAATTTCTAATTAAATCTATATGTTTATCATTAAAATAATCGTATTTTGCACTTTTAATGAAAGTTTGTATTCGATTATAACAAACAAATCGCATTTTAATCATTTACAAAAATATTTTCCTGGAGCTCGGAAACTGGTGAAATAGTTTTAGCTGTCAGTGTAAAAATAATATCACTTAATAAAGGGTTATAAATAAATTGCAATTTTGAAAACAAAATCAAATAAAATCTTCATGGTTAGATTACAAAGGCTTTTAGACCCTTGAAAAATGAGGATTTTAAAAAATATGAGGTAATATAACTTTTGGAACAAGAATCCAGTTGAAAATTAGATAATATTAGTTGGATAAAACTTCACTCGGACTTGACAAAACCTTTCTCGACATACATTTAAATGAATGCCACTTATTGGAAACTCATGAAGAATATATACATTAATCATTTATCAAAAATTAAAGTAATCATAATTGATTATCATTAATTAATTGATAAAATAAAAACATAAACATAAAAATGGCGCTGATTTAAATATTAAAAACACAACAAGAAAATAATTTCTACAATATTTTTCGACAGATTCTCTTTGAATTAATTAAATGTTTCATTCGGGTAAAATCAACAACAAATTTTTAAAACATATTTAATTTAAATAAAATAATTTAATAAATAAATTTTTACTGAAATTTATCAACAATAATAAAATTGACTCACTAAATTATTTGAAACAACAGCGCAAACGCACAAAAACATAAAAAATTTCAAATAAAACATTGCAATGATAATTTGGTCTTTGGGAAGTATATTATTTATGTGTTTTGATTTATGAATAATTAATTAATTAATTCATTTTCCTCTTGTTCCTATTGGTGAATCTATTTATTTATATTTGTTCCACCAATCAAATTTGGACAATAAATAAATTGATCCAATTAATCCCACCAGGTTACGTGGAAACGTAATATATCATCAGCCAACGAAAAAACTTGAATAATTAAGGAAAATATTATTATTATTAATATTAATATTATTATTATTATTATTATTATTATTATTATTATTATTATTATTATTATTATTATTATTATTATTATTATTATTATTATTATTATTATTATTATTAATATATTATTATTATTATTATTATTATTATTATTATTATTATTATTATTATTATTATTATTATTATTATTATTATTATTATTATTATTATTATTATTATTATGAAGACAACAAACAATTGATAAAACCTCTAACGTCAAAAAGTAATAAAAAACAAATAATTATAACCATTTGTGAAAATAAGTTTAAATTAATTTTTTTGTTTAAATACTATTATTGTGTTATTTAATATGTCATAATTTTTCAATAAATTTTCCGTTTGCCCCTTTATTTGGTTTTTCTTTAAAATTCCATTAATATTTAAAATAATTTAATTAAGTTTATTATAAAATAAATAATTCGGACATGGACAATTCTAAGTAAACTCATATTTTGTTTAACCACGTCTCTAATTTAACATAAATAAATTGACAATGAACTCTTTTAAGGCGAATAATTAATTAATATCCAATATATATTTCTTATAATAAATCAAGATCAACTTGAAAAATGAATTATGTTTTTTTTGTCTCGGCGGAAATGATATAGTTTTGCTAGTAGAGTATCACTTAGGATAACTTTTATTTCTGACGCCTTTCGAAAGGAGCAAGGCTAATCGGTTTTAATGAATGCCCACGAAAATAATTTTCCAAATATAATGAAAGTACTGAATAATAATCAGTCATTTTAGGATGTCATCCTTTAGTGTAGGTTTTTACATAAATTCGGTAGGACTATTCTAACTCTTTGTATTTTTGTTTTGATTAGCTGAGACCAAATAAATTCAAATTTTCTATTTCCACAAAATGTTTTATACAACTCAATTAAATCACCATTTAAATAAACAACGAGTTTCATCTTCAATAATCACAATTTTATAACAGTATGTCATTTGAAACGCGCTCACAGGATTTTGGCTTGGAGGACTCAACTTTTGATAGAAATATTTTAAGGATCGAGCTCATTTTAAATATATAATTAAAATAAAATAAAAGACTTTTATATTCATTTTGGATAGGAAGGTAGTTAAATTCATACGCATATTTAGAAGAAATTTGATTATACAAATAAAATTTAAATTAAATGTTTATATTCATTTTCGTGGCACATGGTGGCACAATTGTCACATATATGATATATTATGGTATATTCACTTGAAAAAGGCAGTGCCGAAAATTCGTGAGTATCAACAAACATCGATATATAACTGATTTTTAGTCTTCAAGCTCTCTTTTTAATAAATTCAATGGAAAAAATAATCAGTGGTGAAATTGGAAGAAATAAAAGTTCTTATAATAATATTTTCGTTTATGTTTGCTTAGTGCAGAGGTTTTCAATCCTTTTTAGCAGCGGTGAACTATTTTATATTCTTCGCAAATGCAGAGCCTCAATATTTAAAATGAGTTTAAAATAACAGATATTCACACTACATACATTTAAGAAATTGTAAAATTTAATGAGCCCTTTGTAACTTGCCGAGGAGCACCCATTAAAAACCACTGATTTAATGAATCCTCTATATTTAAGTTAACTTCTTGGTGGATATTCAACAAAGCCAAACGATTAAATCAGTTTTCATCCATTTTTGTAATATCTCATTTTTACTTGTTGAAAAATGAATTGTAGAAAGTATTGTTAATATTTTGTAAATATTCGGATAGAAATCTTTATTATATGCCTTCCGTTGTTATACTTTTCCTTTCCGATTCAACATTTGAATTATTTTCTTCCTTGCACAATTCAATTAAACCTGTAAATATATTTCCAAAATTCTTCGAATGTTTTCCTGAAAAATATTTTAAGAACATTTTGATGTTTGCAAAATCGTTCATTTAGTTGGAATAAAATTTGATCTAGGTCGGGAATAAAGGGTGTTATATTCTTCTATTGGCTCTGCTGAAATATTTGATCTACATCAGGGGCCGGCAACCTTTAAGATGTGATGTGCCAAGCCAATTTGGCAATTAATTCGGGGTGTCACCTTATTTTTTTTACAAATAAGTAATGGTATATCTCTGTCACATTCAATAATACAGTTCTTTATAAAAATAATTTGATCCCAAAATTATTTTTAAATATAATTAATTGAAAAACAAACAACATAAAATCTCATTGACAACTCCACCGCGTGCCAAATATATTATTAATTTTAATCTTTTAATAATTTCAGTCATTATTTTTGACTGTACAAACGTCAGATTGGATAAATTATTACAAAAAATGGTTAATGAAAATCTTTTGGATATCTCAAATTATCTTAAATATCATCTTTTCTATTGAGTAACAAAGAATCAATGAAGGCTAAGTGAATAACAATGAAGAATACTGACATAAAACATCAGTCATGCCCCGATTGTTACAATGAAAATAAAATGTTTACACTACCGCAATATTGAATTGGTACCAAAATCCATCAGTTATTTAGTCTCAAGCAAAATGGAAACAATCTGCGAAGGTAATTTGTGATAGAATCATGTTTTTAATGAATATGAATTTTAAAATATATTTGGTAGTACTATATTTATATTGGGCAATGTTACCGAAAAAAGATAATTTCGGTGTATGTATATATAATTAATTTATGAAACCGAATTTAGTACAGTTATAGATAACAAATTTATACAATAGTTACATAATCATTATCATTTTAAGATCCTTCCAAATCAATCTTTACGAAAGTCTCCGCGACTGAAATTGTTAAATGATTTTTTCTAATGAATTAATTTAAAATCCAATCAAACTTTAGTTAAACACATGTCAAAATTAGTTGCTCGATAATAAATATTTCTTACTGAGGAGAGAAGAAGTAGGGAATGAATGGACTAGATATCAGACATATTACTACTATTGGCAAAAATGTTAAATTAACTGTAAAATATTAAATTTATTATAACTTTAAAATATAAATATTTCATTTTTTTCATTATGACGATCGATAAAAATTAAATTTCTTATCTAACACAAATTTTCAGGGCTGCCTTTATCAAGCATTACACACGGATAACTAATTTTTCACTAAGCATCACAATTTCTGGCATATCATTACTCAGTCTCACTTACCAAGGTCTTCCAGGTACTTATTATTAATTTCCTATGCCACAATACAACCATTTTAGGACAATTATTTATACTTGTACACTCCTTTTTATACTGTTATTTAATAAATATTGATTAAAATATGATGTTTTTTTAATTACCGAAAATTGAAACAAATATTTAATTTATTTATTTTGTGAGATAATTTCAAACAAATTTTTACAAATTATTCAACACTAAATGCAAGATAAAGGTGTCCAGTAGCAATCTCTTAGTTTGTTTTTCTTTATTTTGAGATAAGTTCGCATTTTGAGAGGAAACCTTTCAAACAATTTTTGCCTTTCTTCACTTTGAATATCATCTTCAACCTATAAAGATATTATTATTATTATTATTATTATTATTATTATTATTATTATTATTATTATTATTATTATTATTATTATTATTATTATTATTATTATTATTATTATTATTATTATTATTATTATTATTATAAGATTTCTACGAGTTTCTCGGGTTTATCAGATTTCAGTGGCAATCTGTGATTGAAATCGTTTTTTAATCAAAGAGATAAAAATAATTAAATATTGAAAATTTATTTAATGAGTTTGATAATGAGATTTTGAAGCAAATTTCTGCAATTTGATAAAATTGTAAAAAAGATTGCAATTGATAAAATTATTCATATGGTAATTCATATGATTATTTATTTTCAATGAAAAAATATTTTAATGTTTATTAAATTATATTTACCCACCGAGTCCCATGCCTGCCATTCATGACCGGAGCTTATAAAAAAATTCCAGATCAATTAAGGTATAAGGGGAGAAGTTCTCAACCCTTCATTATCTAAAGCTTTTATTCTTAGATCATTGAACGATAAGCCTGAGCCCAGTCGTTAAACATTGGTCCTTATAGGATAGGTTAGGCTGGGCTTGTAGTATTTGTTGACATTTTTTTGTGTTCAATTTTTATATTGCTTCACTGGGATATGATTTATCTGATTGCTTCGGTTTAGATTCTATTGTAATTTATTCACTTCGATGTTTTTATTAATATAATAATATAATAATTAGTTTATAAGCAAATAGGCCGATATGCCGATGAGCTGCGTATAAATATTTTCTGATATTTATCTGATATTCGGAAAAATAATTCAATTTAAACAAATATTTATCTTAATTTACTATTTTAATTTTAAAATAATTTAAATTTATTTGAAATTTGCAATTTATAAAAAAAATTAGTATAATAATAAAAAATAGTATGATAATAAAAAATAATATACTGTTAAATCCCGAGTATAAGCTGCAGCTAATACGTACATTAATGCAACATTTCTGAATTGCAGCTAATATGATGTGCAGCTTATACAACTAAAAAACAATTCAAATCGAAGATAAGATTATTTATTTCAATTTTCAACATCACACTCCTCAAAACCATCACACTTTTCATTGTCAATAAAAGTGAAATTTTCTAGTAATTCCACAATGTTTAGATCAGACTCGTTCACATTCATTTCATTTTCTTCAATTTCAAGAACATCGTCGTCTTCACCGAATGCAACACAAAAACCATTCAAAATGGTGGAAAGGTTAACATCTTCCCAAGAGGAAACAATCTATTCGAAAATAATATTTCAGTCAGCTGCTTTCATATTTCCGGACTTAGTATGTTTGATGTTTTCATAATCTTTAATGATCCAATCCTCCCACTTCTTGCGCAATTTTGACTTGAACGAACGGTTAACAGTAAGATCTAATGGCTGCACCTTTGATGTCAATCCGGCAGGTATGAAAGCTACTTTGGATTCCTTCTTAATTTTATCAAGTGTAGTACTGACAAGATTTGAACGATGCATATCAAATAAAAGCAATGATGGTACTTTTGGATCCTGGTTCCATGGTGTCTTTGGAGGCAATGTAATTCGACTCTTCCATACTTTCTTGAGTCATATCTCAAGAGTTTCATGATTCATCCACCCAGATCCATTAGCTGCAATAACAAGCTTTGATTCAGGAATGCAAGTCTTTGGATGTTTCTTTGTGCCCAAAATAACAAAAGGCGGAAGTTTAGTACCATCCTTGAGAACACATAGATTGACGGTAAATCGTTTTTTCTCATGTCCTTTAGTTTTAATTCGGACCTCTTTGGCACCTTTAGTCTCAATTGTGTACCCTAAAGGCATGTCACATTGAATGGACACTTCATCAAAATTACCGATTTGATTATCGGGCAAATCCTTCTTTAAATCTGCGATGGTGCTTCTAAACTTGGCCATCTGAAATTCCCAGTCTTTCGGTAATTGTTGCTTCGTGGTAGGCCGTCGAACACAAATATTCTTGCGTTTCATGAAATTATCAGTCCATTGAGAGCTCGCGACAAATCCTTCAATTTTCATCTCTTTGGCAATTACTTGTGCCTGTAAACGAATTCGAACAACCGACACTTGAAGTTCTCGTTTACGTTGAATTAGGATCCATTCGTGTAATTCCGTTTCCAATTCCGGATATCTAGCGTTACCACCACGAAAAGATCTTCGATTTGGATTCATTACTTTGATAACAGACTCTTGGGCGATCCATCGTCGAGTAACAGTTTCATTAATATCATATCGTATTGCAACCTCCCGTATGTTTCCTAACTGACGAGCTAATTCAATAACTTCTTTTTTCTTTGCTGAACTAAAAGATCTTCGTTGTTTCTTTTGTTTTTGTTCAGAATCGTTATCCATTTTAATCAAGGATTCAAAACAGTGCAATAAACAATGTAAACAATGTAAACGATTAAAACAAAATGGTTATTGTCACGGTGAAATTTGTTTTTTAATGATAGGTTGCTGATATTAAAATCATGTGTTTTCAACGCAAATGGTGCAGCTAATACGCGCTGCGGTTTATACTCGGGATTTTACAGTAATAATAAAAAATAGTATAATAATAAAAAATAGTATAATAATAAAAAATAATATAATAATAAAAAATAGTATAATAATAAGACATTTTATAAAACATGCTTTTTTTAATAATTTAATAATTTTAATTTTCCCAAAGTAAATCACTAATATCATTAATTAAAATAAGGCCACGTCCAAGATCAAAACTTTTGATATGGATTTTCATTTGGATTATATCTGGCCAGTATATAGTCAAGTTGGTAGGATTTTTTTCCATTTAGCTAAGATTGGTAGGTTTAGGGTTGGATCTGGTATGTATGGCGTAAGATTAGTTAGGCCTATATCTGAGATTGGTGGGCATATCGTAGGAATAGTTTGGTTTAGATCTGAGATTGGTGGGCATGTCGTAGGAATAGTTAGTTCTATATCTGAGATTGGAAGACATGGTATAGGACCTGTTTTTTGTATAATATCGGGTATAAGTTGTATATTTGGTAGGGATGTGTTCAGATCGGGGGCTATTTCTATAATTTTGTTTTCTATAAATCTATAATAATTCTATAATCTTGTTCTTGAAACCACTATTGAAACGTTTTTCGTAATTATAGCTTATTTATTTTCGAAATATAATGAGTTATAACGCATCTTTGACCGGTTATGGAGAACCCAATCCTTTAAATCTTGAAACAAATGTTACTAATGATGAACATGAAGAACTCAATTGTAAGTACCAAACATTTGCTGTCCCTAAAAAAACAGCGAAAAGGTAAAAAATTTCATATAAGATATCTGGAATAAATAATAGTAAAAATAAAAAATATGTTTAATGTTTTTCTTTAAATATAAATGAATTATTTAAAATTGCATTTTTTTCTTTTTTCTTTTAATTTCTTTTTATTTTGTAATTTTTGAGTTTAATCATTCCAAAATCTTGGTCTGTTTCATAGAGCTTCTTAGGTCACTTTTGATTAGAATTAAATAATTAATTTTAAAATAAAATTAATAATTTCATATTTGTGGAAATTAAAATTAATTAATTAAAACAAATTAATAATAATTGAAATTTAAAGATTGCTTACTAATCCATGGATGACAATGCCAGTCAAACATAAGAAAATTATTAATTTCATACAATACATTCTCATATTAATGTACAATTTTCCGAAAATTTATTTTATAGTCGTGATTTAATTTGAATTTATACAGTAAGTTGAATTTGATTGGTTAGAATAAAATATTAATTAAAATAATTTGTGGCAAATCAGAATCAATTGTAAAATGCTTTTAGTTTGAATTTGAACGTGCCCATGATAATATAAAATAATTCTTTTGATTATCCAATTAAAAAATTTTAATTTAAAAATATTTCAAACAAATTTAAATTTTACCTGAATTTATCTCGCTTTTAATCGTATA
>CAUHTR010008000.1:0-64624 GCA_959609185.1 Schmidtea polychroa
AAGGTTAGCTGTTTACATACATCAGGCTCTGGCTCCTCATCAAGTGATCGGTCCTCTTCGATATAGACCAGTTCCTCGTGTGAAAGGGGTTCTCTATCAGCATTTAGCAAATCAAGCACATCACCTTCTTCCAAATCCTCAAAACCAAGACCATTCGCTAGGTTCAATATGCTTTGTCTTATTTCAGAAAGAGAATCAACTTCAGGATGAAAAATAAACAAACAAGATTTACCAAACAAGAATAAACACGTCTACTTTTAAGAATACATAAACAAGAAAATATGTACATTCATGTTTTTCTCTTTGTACTCAAATTAATAAAATTTCATTTTGAAAATATGTACATTCATGTTTTTTTTCGCACCTTTTTTTCACACTTATTTTGGCCGTATAACGAAACATTTTAGGCTGTAAATCGAAAAAGTGCCGTAATTAAAGTAGGCTGTTATAGCGAAAAGCCGTATAAAGAGCAGCCGTATAGCGAGGTATGAGTGTATTATAAAACATAACACACAATGTTTAACAGATGGTAGCAAAACAAAGATAATAAATATAATATAATTAATATTGTTAGGGAGCCTTAAATTCAAAACAATAAAAATTATTATATTTGGAAATAGTGTAAATAAAAATAATAAATAATTACTTAAAATAAAATATAGGTTTAATCAAATACTATAAATAGAAATAAGTTATACATAGTAATATTTAATCATACTAATACTATAAATAGTAATTATAATATTACTAATAATATATTAAATAAATATTATTTATTATAAATACTGGTTCAAAACGAGAACCAGGGACGAAGAATTTGACGAGAAACTTAGGACGCAAATATTGGAAACGAAAACAAATCGGAAAACGAAAACTAAAAATAATAACACGAGGAGAAACGTGACAATTTAGCAATTTATCAATTATCTAAAACTAATTAATTTGTATCAGAAGATTGAATCTAGATTTCAATCAGTGTGGCAAGAAAATTGAATCGAACAGATTATATATAAAAGGAAATTATCCATTGTAGCGGCAGAAGAGATTTTCAAGAAACATAGCAGTTAAAGGAATCACGTTTTGAGAATTTACAATCAATTTACTTCAGAGGTAAAGAATTTTTGAAGGATAAATTATTATCCTTGAGTAGTTAAATTAAGCGAATACAAAGTAGTGTTAACTTACTTTAGTATTCCCTGGGTACCCCAAAATAAATTACCACTTACTTACCCATCTCTTTCGTCGACTTTACGATCGTTGTGCTACACAGGAGCCATCGATCTCTTGGAGGCTGAGATAAACAGTAGGGATTAACAAATCCATTGTCTTGTATTTTTATCTTTACACATAGTTGTAAATTATCATTTGTAAATCATTAATAAAAGTTTTGTGAAGAGGAAGGAGTTTGTTTTTAATTCACCATTCTATTTAATTTAAATACGCGCAACCACATTAAATATATATTATATTTATACCTATTTTTATTTATTGGAGTCATAGTGTTGAGATCAGTAATCCCAATCTTTTCGATCTTAACAATATATAATATTCCGTGCGTATAGGCCGGAAATTAAAATATTTTATTTCATTAACATTTAAAATAGTATATATAGCACAACAAAATTTAGTAAATTCGCCAAAAACTTCTTAATAAGCTCTACGAAATTTTAAATTAAGACAGAACAAAAAAGTCTACCAGAAGATTTTTAACATTTGATCATATAACACGCAACATAACATTCTAACAAAAAATATAACACGCATCTATTTCTTTTTGATCAGCGAATTTTGGAAAAGCTCGAAAGACAATTTGTGATTAATTAAAAGTTGAATTTTTCTTATTAATAAAACTTTATCAAATAGTCTTATTGTTATTTAATTTGTTATATAAGAACCAGTAAGTTGGGGTTTTGAAAGTGAGACCTGAACAATTATGAAAATCAATAATCGCGACTTGACCTTGAAAAAAAATTAAGGGGGGGGGGGGGTAAGGGATGGTAGGGGGCCTTCAGTTTGCACTTTTTTTAAATCAAACGCTTCCATAAAGTCCCATTTTGTCTAGTCCCTATCCACCACAAATACACTATTACACAATCAAAATATATGTTGGGGTTGTCAGTGGACAGTATAAATTTTTAGTGATTAACAGCAATTGACTACCCATTTACAGCGACATCAATAATTTAATATCACAACAATGGCTTGTTTCAAGTTGTGTTTCCAGTTATAGTCTGCAATCTAATGGTACTTACTGTTATCAAATTTCGTTTAAATCCCATTTCCCAATCCCAAGTTCTTTTTTTTTCTCTGACAGCTGTCGAGATATATAATTTCTAGAAGAAAAAAGGAAAAATCTCCATTATCTCTTTCCTTTATCTCATACAGGCTATCGAGATATGCAAATTTAATCTCGATTTAAGTATCATCAACATGTGTCTACTTATTTATTTCTTCTATAAGTCATAAAAAACAATATCATTACTACCAAAATAATGAAAAATAAAAAATCTTTCTCAATACTGTATGTTAGTGAAAGGAAAAAGCCCAAAGTTATGATAAATAAATATACAAAGCAATGAGAAACAATTGAAACTCAAACTGAAACTGCAAAAAAGTACTATAAGTATAAACAAAAATTAGTTAAATTAAAAAAAAGACAAAGTTTTATACTATTGTATTTTATATACATTATATACATTATATACATTATATACATTATATACAATGTAAGCCTTTTTCATAAATAAAGCTCTAGCTAAAAAATTATTATATATTAAATTAATTAAAATTAATTAATGTTAATAAAATAAACAATTATCGCATTAGGAATTTTTATATATTTGTATTACAATTTATAAATTTATAAAAAATATGCGATTTATGCCAAACCCATTAAATGTCATACGGGGAAAATTCAGAAATGAAAAACATTTTATTTCTTCTATTCGATGAAATTAATATTTATTATTTCGCCATCAAATATTTCAGAACCCTGACATTTCTTGCATTTTCTTTGACATACAGTTTCTAATAGCTAATTAGTTAGTTTGATGTTCATATAGAGAAAATTATATTGGAAATTGTTTATTTCAGTATTATTATATACACTGCTTTTGGTATTAATTTTATACATAATTAAGTACAAGATTATAATATTTATTAATTATAAAACAATTATCATGGAAGAATTTCTTTCAAGGTAGAGTCAGATTAACTATTTTAACTAAATGTTTTCTAACAGTGTTTCTCAACCCAAAACTTATCGCGGACCGCAAATATATCTGCTTTTTTACGCGTACCGGTGATAATATTATTTCTTATTTAAAAGAAATTCCTTGTTGTAAAAAAACTACAAACCACTTAAGGAAATAAATATTTATTATTTATTTATCAGAATTTATTTATTTTCCGCCAATCACACACACATACATGTGCAGTTTATCTTTCTCCCGAGTTATATTTTTTTAATGTTTTCCCATTGGGCGGGCGGTTGAGAAACAATGTTCCCATTTTGGTTTAAACCTGTTCCTACAACCTTTATTATTCTTTTATTAAAACAAAATGTCCTATGTTCATTTCCTTGTAATTGAATCAAGGTCTTCGCTTCTTTCTTTCTATCATATTCTTGAGCCATTCTTACAAATTACTACTTTTCCATAAATCTTTAATAATCAAGTTAATAATCCAGTTGAAAGGTTTGTGCTCTTTGACTTTTTTAATTGATGTGCAAATTGCCCTTAATTGTTATAAATTGCTGTTTTATTTACGCATTTGCGAAATAAGTATAGGAACTTGTATAAATTATTTTAATGTTATGAATTTTTATTAAATACTCTTTAACTAATTCGCGTCTGCCACAGTGTATGCAGGACCAGCTATGGGCCTCTTCCAAAAAAGGAATAAATGATAAATGAACATAATTTTATCAATTTATTTAATGAAATATTTATTTCTTCAATATATTCAGTTGTTCTTATTTCGTAAAAACTTTAACCTAATCCGACCTCTGAGCCGGCTCTGAGTGTATGACTGCTGGTGCTAGATATTTTAATAACTATTCTTTAAAATTGTAAAAGCAGTAATTGCGATATTACATCATGAAGTATTGATAAATGGTCCCAACATATTGCTTTAATTGCTTTAATTTGTTGTTAAAACTTTACAATTTACTACTTTAATTGTAGGAGGTGTAACTTTATGCTTCATGCTTGATTCTGTATAGTATATTTCTTTTTTCCCTCATTGGGTATCAATATGTTATAATTATATGATAATATTACTCCATTCTCTTTCTGAATTTATATAAAATACAATTTCACGATTAAACAAAATCTCTCCACTAAACAATTATAATAATTATAATAAATATAATAACACTGTAATGAATAATTTTGATGTGCCAAAGTTTGCTTTTCATTTATTTATTTTATATTTATTAATAAATATTTTTAAAATAAAATAAAAGTATTAAAAACTGCAAATAATATATACAATTCAATTGAAAGTCAGTCATGCTTTAATTGCTACTAGAATAATGTAACAATATTTTCAGAAACGAAGAGAATATTTTAAATATTAACAAGTATTTTAATAAATAAATAAATATTTATAAAATTTAACTTACAGTAGAGCATGGGAAAGTGAATTAAATGTTTGAAGTTGAAATCCTATGTTATGTTTTGTTTTGTTAAATGTTGTTTTTTTCTTCTTTTTGCCTGATTAGTAAATTATTAAAATTATATTTATGTTTGTAATGTTTTTTTTAGATTTTCCTGAAAAATTATTAGAAATGCCTATCAATTTATTTTATCAAAATTTATAATAAATTTTACTTTAGCAAAATCCATTGATAAAATTACTGAACTATTTTTGCGGTTGAAACTGAATAAAAATAAAAAACATATTTTTATTAGAGATTGTTTTGAAGTATGACACTTGAAATAATATCAATTTCCTCTATCTTCATTACTTTTTAGAAAAATGTCTATGCTGAAAATAAGTATTAAATATTGAAAAAAATATTGCTTTATAACCAAAAAAGAAATGAAAAAAAGAAAATTTGAAATGGATAATTAGTGAAAAAGATTAAAAAATCTGAAATTTTTTTAAATTTATTACTTATTTTAGGAATTTTTATATTTGTTTTTTTAAATTGGATTTGTTTAAATTTTTGTTTAATTTTTTTTGAATGAATAAGGTAAGTTATTGCGTATAAACTCACTGATATAAATTATGTTAATTGTTTATTTTTCAGCAATTCATTTAAAATTAACACAGATAAAAGTAAAGTATTATAATGAATTTACAAAACATTTGATATGTTTTTTAATTGAAATCCCAAATGTTAATAAAATAGATGTAATTTTTTGAATAAGAAACTTAATATCATGAGTTTTGCAAATGTCTTTCTACGTAGAGTACCACTAATTATTGAGCACTGTTATGTAATCATGACTATAAAATAAGAGACTTTATTTATCAATAGTTCATACATATAACAACACATAAATTCATATATCAAATAATTAATTACTTTATTTATTAAGTACTTATAATAATAAAAATACATCAATCCTTCGCTTAACGAATTAATTCGTTCCCAAAAAATTGAACTTAAATCGAAATTTCGTTAAGCGAGGGATTGATGTATTAAATTAAAATCAAGACACTTTCAAATAAAATTAGTAATAAAAAAAATCAGCTCAAATATATCCCACACAACACAAATTGTTTAAATAATAAGAAAATCTAATTTGTACAAATATTAATGTTCTATCTATAATATTCAAGTAATCGCAACAATAAATACATAATTCGTTTGATTTATTTTGTATTCTGTTTCTGTATATTCGTACGGTGTGATTTCCCTAATTAAATAAAAAACAAAAATTCGCAAACCGAATTTTTTTTCGTAACAGATACTGTGAAATATTTTTCTAAATTACGTTATAGCGAAAATTCGTAAAAAGAGACTGTTGTATAATAAAATAAATGGATATTGAATCAAGAATTTAAATTTCACAAAGTAAACATAATTGTCTTTTAATTAAAATTTTTTGTTTTGTGGAAATCCATAAAAAAATGGAGAAGATATAAGAATGATGTTCCTATATTCCTATAATGTATCAAAACAAATCAAAAGAAACATACGAGTTCTTAATAAGAGTTTTCGCAATTCACAATTTTTAAAATTTTTTATAACTTAAGGTTGACAAATGTATAACAATTATAAACGTACCTTACAGAACAATTGTAATATCCTCTTGCGTCATATGTAGCAGATTTTATTGATAATCGTGCAATATTTGGCTGAAGATATGTTTGTTTTGCACCGGTAATTTCTTCAATAGATTTGAAATTATTTTTTGACCATCGCGGTTCACCATAATTTGAATAACAATTCACCTCAATATCGCTTCCATGGTCAACGAACACGAATCCAGGATTGCCGATAAATGTAATGTTGACTTCTATGTGGCAAATAAATCAAAATAAAATTAAAATTATATTATTAAAAAAATGATATTATTAATATTTGTTTAAAAAAATCTATAATTTTAATAGTTATTACATCCTACCTGACGATGACAGGAAAACTGTCGAAATATATCGTAATACAAATGTTCGAGTGCCGCTTTCATTATCATGTACGTTTAATTATTTATTCTATAATGATAAATGATTTGCTTTTTATTAAGTATTTAAAAGCAACAAAAGTATTTTAATTTAATTGTAAATATCAACTTTATATAAAATATATTAATTTCTAATGGTAAATATCTTTTTACTTTTTCTTTCTTTCGCCTGATTAATAAAATATCATTTAAAAAAATAATACCAGGTGTTAATGCCATTGAAATATTTACTTTGTTTCACAATTACATATTGTATGATGAATCCGAAATTTTTATTCTATGATAAATTATTATTTGAGCATTTATTTCCAATAAAAATTCCTTTCTAAAACACTGAAAATCCAGTATGATGCTTTTATCAGTTCTTTTTATTTTCGTACCTTGAAATGCGGTTTTGCATTCAATTATCCACACTAATGTTTTGTGATTACTGCCACAAAACCTTTATAACTCTGAAAGTTTTGTATAATTTTGTATAATCGCCAGTAATAATTTGTCGGTTCCAAAATACTTCTGTCTTTTTAAGCACTTTGGGCTTTCGAAAAGTTTAATTGCATTGATTTACTGCTACCTGTACTTATAGCTTTCGTATATATAGTATAACCTAATTATTTTGTTTCTCTTTTTAGAAAATTTACATTCTCCTCTGTTCAACACATTTCTAACTATTTACACATGTTCCTCTTTATTAGTAGCATATATCAGAATGTAGTTGAGATAAACAACAGCTTTTTTCTAATTCAATGACTTCAGCAATTTATTCATTACTTTCTGGAAAAAACAGCAGCTGCAGCCATTCTAGAAAGACATTCGATTGAAACAAATTTGTTCACATTTTGCTGAAAAAACAGTTTCCTTTTATTTGATAGTATGAGCTAACTAAATTCAATGTTGTAAAGATTTTTGATCCATACAAAACGTCCTTTGTGTATTCTGAAAAAATGTCGCTCTGTTACAAAATGTAATATCTCTTATGGCACCTTTTCCTTTATTTTTAAAGCATCATTTCTTTTTAATCACATTTCTCTATGATTTCACTTTTTCCATTTTTTCCTATTTTCTTCGATATTCGCTAATAAATGCAGTGGATCGCGCTTAGTATAATGGCAATTAGAGGTACACTATAATGGCAATTGGAGGTACACTATAATGGCAATTGGAGGTACACTATAATGGCAATTGGAGGTACAGTATAATGGCAATTGGAGGTACAGTATAATGGCAATTGGAGGTACAGTTGTAGCTATTTCGTATTTTACTAATTCTGTTTTCTCAATATTCCATTTTTGTCTCAAAATTTTTTTTCTTTTTTTTTGTTAAACTTCATATAACACCTCTAGTAATATAAAACTCCACTGCTTTGAAAATACTACCTAAATTAACATTTATATTTGTCTTTCTCACTACAATCATTTCACTATCATTTGCACATTCTACTGCAATATCAGATTTCCACATTATTAGGTTTTCAAATGTTTTCAATAACTCGTATTCTAATACACTTATTTACGCTCCAGTATTAAGGCTATACAGCCTTTTCTTTTAACGATTTGGACACTTGATCACCTCTCCATGTGAATATATTTAATGGGGGATGAAGTTTGGAATCTTCTACACTACTTATAAATAAACTACACGTCACGTCAAAAATGAATTTATTATTATTTAAATAATTATCATTAATACAAATATTCATTATAAGTAAATCCTTCACAATTTAAATTACAATTATCCACATTCACATCATAAATACATTCATAATCATTCAAACCCATACATGTATTGCTTAACATTTTACCTAAATTCAGTTTATGGCTTTCATCACCTCCAGAAAATTTGAAGAAAATTCTTTTGGGACATCTCATTCTGTAGATCACCAGTTGTCTATCCAAAAATCTGGAATAGTGATATTTAAAATCTTCATTCTTGTAAAAGAAATTGATTGGAACATTTGGATATTCTGATCGTAAATGACTCACTTCTCTGAAAGCCCAACATATCATTGGACGAATTTCAACATTTGTGAACAATTTGTTAAACAATAAGAAATGTAATATAATCAGATCTCTAGTCCATAATATAGATTTACAGGTACATATTCGCCAAACCTTAACCACCACTGCACCTTTGAAATAACAAGTTCAAAAATCTCAACAATCTCCAACATCATAACTTTTTCATCGATATTGTCTCTGCCACTTCTCCACCAAATATTTTTGCTTTTGCACAAGATGAGACGCAACGTACATTGGGGAAACACATAGGACATTGCAAACACGACTCAATGAACACATCAAAAACAAAACCAGTAATTATCTCGAACACTGAAACACACGAAACAAAATGTCAAATACTACAAGTCGCATTCAAACATACATTGTAAAGATTAGCCGCAGAAACTCTTTATCAAAAAACACAAACCAGCCATCAACGTCCGATTAACTTAAATTTCAGTGACATTTAAAACTTATAAAAATCAGATCAAATAATTTAAAACTCAATATTATTTAAAATTAAAACTAACTAATAATATCAATATAAAATACAAAATTAATTTATTTTTTGTCAATTCTTTCTAAAAATAAATAGATAATGATCAAAATCACTTGAAAAAAAAATCAAATTATTATTAACTTCAATACCTTAATACAGGGGTTCCCAAAATACGGCCCTAGAACTGTTGAAGTACGGCTCGCGAACCGCCAATGTAAGATAGGAGATCTTAATTTTAAAAAATATTTTGTATTTTTATTAAAAATAAAGTTCATTTTAAGTGAATTCAGGCCAAATACAAACATATGTGACTTTAAAGATTCATATAAAAACAAATTTCAAGCAATATAAAATATAACTACTCGGTAAAGGTAGCATTCTTTTGTGAGACACTTCCATGAAATAGCATAATATATTATAAGTCGGAGAAATCTATTATTACTTTTTGTATTTTGGCCCACCAAATATTTTGGAATTTAGAATTTGGCTCCCTATGTAAAACCTTTGGAACCCTTGGCTTAGTTAAAAGGAAAAAATATAATTATAAAAAATATCAGCGATTTACTATTATTTATTATTACTATTTTAAGAGATTTTTTTCATTAATTTGTATGATACTGTAGAATAACGGCGTTAGGCCAATTACAAATAAAATGTATATATTTTAATTATGGGATTCTTACATTTTTATTATATTCATATTTCATTTATTTTCACTATAACAAAATTAATTATTAATTTTTATCATTATGAAAATATCAGAAAAATAAAACAGTTCGAATGTGAATAGAAAAAATATTTTACTAATAAAAATTGTTATTTTTATATTATTAGTAGCATGTTTTTAAAACAAAATATTTAAACATCGTCCCAGCAGGCATTAGTAATGGAGGAGGCAAAATAGTTTTCAAAGAAATTTGTTTTAATGACCCGTTTTATATTATTTTAGGGGAAATTTTCGGGGTTAAAAATTGTTATAATATCTTTGTTATATATAACTTGTTATTAACAGTAAAATATATGTTTTTGTTAAAGAAGAATAAAATATAGATAAACAAAACTCAAAAGGATTACTTTACGAAACACATGCGGTAATGGGGAATTTTTTGTTAGCCGCAGGAATTTATTCGTTTCGGCTCATGAGCCTTTTTATGTCTGGCTTTGACAGAAATAAAATGTTAATGATCCAATCAAAAAAATATTTTATTCCCGTGATCGGGTCGAACTGCAATTTGGCAGGTAAATTTGTCGTAGAGAACAATGCATTCATTCAAAATTTCAGATCGATCGAAGGTACTATAATTAACTTTTTTTTAAATTTTCTTTTAAAATATTAATAAAATGTTCCTTTCAAAGTAATTTCTTAACTAGGTGATTTTGCGTAATATTAAATATTTCATAGTATTGAGCACGCATATTGAAATTTTAATTTTGAGAGAATGTAAAAGAATGAGATAAGGAGAGTTTTACGGTTAGTTTGTTCATTATTATTTTTAACTTTATAAACTTATTTTTACCTTCAATAACAGTGATATTTATCTGAGAAGATTTGTCTCCGGAAAAACATTCGTACTCTTTTGATGCATCCAGTCCAACCTCATTTAGTATTAATTTATTTCCCCATCACACTTACGCCATTTATCGAATTAACGGGTTGTTGATCTTTCGCCAGTCTCCATTCCACAGGATAACAATCTTTGTGGAAATAACATGTAACTTGAGTCGATTCTCGTGACAGAATCACAAGGTTCGAAGGTTGTACAATTACAAATCCATCTATAAAAAAATTATCAATTTATATTTAAAATATGAATTAATCGAGTTCAGTTAATTAATTTTATTTTCAAAGTGATATATAATGCGATTTCTTATGTCAGACTAGTTTTGAGTTATTTGGCTCTCATCTTTAAGGTGCAAAAAATTCCATTACATCTGAGATCGAACCCAGCAACTTTATGACAAGACCACGAATCTGACGGTTAATTTTATTTTATTTAATCATTTATCATCAACAGATGCCATTGCAAATTTTAACTCTGTTTACACTTATTTGGTGATACAGGGATGATATGAGCTTCTCATACACTTATAATTTAATCTCTTACAAGATAAGATATAAGTGATCAAATTCTGGAGTCTGGTTTCAGTGCTGGGTTCGTATTGAACATCACTAATAAAACTTTATTTTATGCAATTAGCCATCCGAAAATCAAAAAACTGTGTAATTAAATTTGATTAAATTCATTTTGCAATTTATTTTCTAAATATTACAAAGCCTTGCAAAATCAGGAAATGCTAAGAAAATCTGTTTATATTTCTATTACATATTAACCACACTTACTACGACATTTATTGCAGATTTCTTCATCAGAACCATCATGGCATTGCTTCTGCCCATCACACCACATAGAGGAAGGAATACACTTCATTTTATCAGCACACATTTTCTCCCTATAACTGCATGTCAATGGGATAACATTAACTCTCACCGTGATTGATGATTTTCTGGAATATTCCAGACCCCATGATACCTGAAAATAACGAAATATGTTTTAAGAAAATAATGCATTTCCTGTCACAATCACTTAAATGACCTCGTTAAATGATTTAACATTTAATTCCACCGATAATCAGTCTTTCTTTTTAAAATTTTTTTAATTAATTTATTTATTTATATAATAATTATACATTGTATAATGATTATATATGAATCATTATTATAATTCACCTATTTCTTAGTTTAATTCTATGTAATGACATCACAATTTTAATTAGGGTCTCTTAAAAAATATTTTGAAAATTAGACGATTGTGTTCATTAAAATTGTGTGTTTACTTAGCGCGCACAAAAAAAAGTATTCAATGACTCGCTGTATTGGTTATATCTTAACAATGACTCATCACCCACTCATGACATATCGAATGAGTCATGCTTTTTATTCAGCCAATCAGAAGCGACTGTGCCAGATAGCCCATATGTCCCTACTTCATAAGTTAATTTATTACATAAGTTACATATAATTATTTCCTGGATCTAATGATCAACTATTCACAAAATTATTTAAATTAACATTATATACAATTAAAATATGATTATAAGAACTTTTTTTCCAATTTCACCACTGATTTTTTTCCCATTTTAATTAATAAATTAAAATATGAAAACTATATGTGCAGATAACAATCGATATAAAAAGGCCTTTGTTTAATTATCAGAATTGGTTTAATTTTGTTTTATTTATTCTATTTAATGGCATTTCAAGCATCAAATAATGACTTTTCATTTTCAAATTATCAGAGTAGTGAATATTTTGAATTTGAAATCCTACAAGAAAATAGACTTGAAAAATATTGAAATGAGCAAAAACAACAAAATGGGCGAAAAAATTAGATATTAAGTCTTATATTTTTAAAAAAAGACAAATATGTCAAGAACAATGATGGAGAATCTAATACTGAACCGGATTTCCGAGAAAACTACTTATGCATGTTTTTGCCTATTTTAAATTATTGTCAGATTTATAAAATCTTTTGTATGTTAATATTTTTAATTAAATTAATATTTGTTAACAAATTTCAAATCAAAATTGGAAAACAACTTTTTATATTTATTCAATACACTATTTTGCTGTTGAGCATGGTAAGCAGCCACACTTCGAAAAGATGAGCAAAATTGTGCAAAAGTTTTCATCCGAATTCTGGAGTAATTGTAAATATGAGTTTTATGTTAAAAATTTAACAAATATATGTTATTATGCCTAACAATAGTAATCAGAAATTAAAACATGCTTCATGTTAAAAGCATATTTTACATTTTTACTTGCTCCATTGACAATTTGTGCAAGAAAATTCGGACACTTTATAATTTTAATGTAATAAATTATTGTTAAATTAGCTATAATTTGAGTCAAATATTTATGAAATTATTTTTTATCATAAATTTGCAAAAGGTGTTATTGTACCATTTGACTGATTAAATTAATTACTTCAATTATTTCATATTTTAATCTTCAGGGCATTTTTAAAAAATAAAAAGGATTTTGTAAATATTAACCAGAAATAGCAAGAAAATATATTAATATTTTACATTTATTTTTTTATCCTGTGCGAATCATTAAACAGCCATGTGTTGTGGAATTATCAAAATAAATTTTTAAAGGGATTTTGTATGGTTTATATTTTTTTGTACCTCACAAGGTTTTTTCATCAATTATTTATTCATATTTTTATAGTAATCGTTCCATTTAACCTTCACTCTGTGCATTGGGGTCAAATGTATCCAAGTCCATTTAAAATGCAATTTCACTTCTATAAATTAACATTTGAACTAACCACATTTTATACCTAATTTTATCAATCCGTCAATTTGACGGATGTATGAAAAATGAAATTAATAAACAAATTGTGAATAAATAAAATTCATTTTTTATTGTAATTTAAAATAAAAAGTAAACATTCAGTTAAAGTATATAAGGAATAACAAATCTTTAATATATATATATATATATATATATATATATATATATATATATATATATATATATATATATATATATATATATATATATATATATATATATATATATATATATATATATATATATATATATATATATATATATATATATATATATATATATATATATATATATATATATATATATATATATATATATATATATATATATATATATATATATATATATATATATATATATATATATATATATATATAATATATATATATATATATATATATATATATATATATATATATATATATATATATGTCGTAGGAAAATGGCATGCCTGGTCAAATAGCTTTATATATAAAATTTATGTGGCACATTTCTTACAAATTGATATCTTTTTTGCTGTGCACTTCCCACACATAAATTTCGTGCATTTAAAACAAATAGAATTTGTTTTGTTTTTAATGCAGAATCCAATTAAAAAGGATTTTCGCTGCATATTTTCTTTGGAATTTTCCGAAGTTGAATCAATGATCTCTATATTCCATTTTTCTAGCCATCTACAAGAACTTACTTTTCCACTGTAAAAGGGAGCCATTTGGTCAATAGCGTCTATTCCGAACTTAGTTTTGTTATAAAATTCGACAGTTTCTGGTAAAAATTTATAATTATTGGCAATCTTCACAGTTGTATATTTAAAACTTAGAAGTAATACTTTTTTCTTAAGGTTCGAATTTGTAAATAGTGAGAACTATATTATCAGATTTTAATAGTATAGTTTCATACCGAGCCATGTTATTTTTTTAACTTTTGCTATTTTTGGTAATTCTTTTTTATTACTTCGCACAGTTCCAGCTAATGTTGTTATTTTAGCAAATAGCTTTTTTGCCAATGGAATACTAATAGTAAAAAATCCTCATCAGATCCCCAAATATTTCCTGTCTCTCGTAACAAGGATACCATGCACAACTCCTTAAAATCTTTAAATTTATCCACTATAGTATTTTTATTTATACGTAACTCATTTGAAATTGTATTCTGTATTTTATTTTTTTATATATATTTTTATGAAAATGAATTTTTAATTAAATTAAAAATTGTTAAAAAGAAAATTAACTAACTAAAAATGAATGACAAGTTGAGCAACTTGTCATTCATTTTCATTGTGATAATTATAATTTTTTTTATAATTTTAACATCAATATCTAATGAACGCTACCATTGATGTTTCATAACGTCATGATTTTCAACCATAAATTCTCATATTATACAGCATATGTAATATGTGTAAATAAAGAATTTTATTTACTCTATTTTAATGTTTTCCTTTCTGTTCATTTCATTATTATTCTTATTAAATAGAATTACTAAAATTTTAAGTTTACATGTTTATTTATGTAAAAATCTGTGTAGTAAGTCTAAGTGAAATGATTGTGAAAGATTTATTAATAGAAAGTAAGTAGATTATTTGATAAAAATATATATTACTATATAAAACAATAAATTATATTATAAGATACATACAAACTCACAAATGTGCTAAAGGTTTATTAGCAGTTACACTTTTCAGTTTATTATATGATTCCAGAAAGGATAGAAAATTTAATGAAACATGCAAACATGGTGACACGATTTCTCTAATAAATCATTAATCAGTAAATTATCTATGATTGTGTTAATAATTTTTTAAAATTTTGATATTTATTTAATTATTTAATAAATTTAAAAATTAAAAATAGCTTAAATTTATTTAAATCATTTTGCCATTAAAATCCTCATAAATAATTTAAAATGTGAAATTTCCGCAATTTCTTATAAAATCTTGAATAATAAATAATATAACATTTAACCTACGTCAAACAAAAAATGCTGATATTAATGCGCAGTAATTATAAACATTGATGTCAAGGCAATCAAATATCCTATTACAACTATATCACAGTCTGGCTAATTAATATTTCAACGCTAAAAATTAAGGGTTTAGGTACAAATATTTGTCGTTATTTATGAAAAACATTATTTGAAAAATATTTATTAAAATTGATTTTACTTCACATCTATATTCACTTTCAACGTCTTTTGTCGCTTTTAAGATTGATAAAATTGATGTCCTGTCGGGAAGGTAATTCAGTTTGACATTGCTCAAAATCGGTTTAGATTGATTAACTGTCCAAATTGGTCTCAATATTTGATTATTGGAGTTGATGGGTTCCATTATTGAACATTTGATATCTATATCATGACCAGCAGTAATGTTGATTACCGAGGACGGATAGTCAATTTTCAATGTAGGAGCTAATATAAAAATAACATTAATAAAATTAAAAAAATAATTAAACCTTTAAGACCTCTTTATAACATAAATTTATGCAATCTTCAATTTATTTTAACCAGTATAATGACTTAGATTTTGACTTGTAATTTTTGTTTCTTTTAGTAATTTTTTTCATATTTTAACTTTAAAAAAATTGTTATATATTATTTTAAATATGGTTTTGTAAATTTTTTGTGTCAAATTTTATTCATTGCAAGTATAATAAATGCACATTATATTGTCAGTGTAATTAATTCAATTCAAATAAAATACTAAATTGCAATTATACGTAACTTAAGGTATTAAGTTAGGGATATTCCTTCCCTTAAAACCATTTATTTCATTAATTTTATAATAAATTTTAATAAATTTTAATAATTTAAATAATATTTATGGCCTATATTCAAAATATAAATTTCTTAATATTTATTTCTTTTCAGATTTTAGAATAATATTTTGATTTATATTGATCTTTAGTTTGTAAGAAAAGAAACTGAAAATAAAATTAGATCAATTGTGAGAAAAAGTAAAAGATTTTACTGATAGAAATATTGAAATGGTAAATTTAGTAAAAAAAAATTTATTTGTTATATTAATATTTTGTTTTATCATAGAAATTACTGAATGTTTAGGATATCAAAAATAATGACACGAATTTAATATAAGTGTTGAAATAAAAGTTATCTGAGATTTTATAAATTTGTTTCATTTAAACATCTCAATGTGATTTGTTTAAATATTAAATAATTTCAAATAGGTTTTTGAATTTCTAATCATATAAATTTTTGTCGAACGAAGACACATTATGAAAAATTATGTGTGAAACGAAGGATAAAAGTAAATGGAGTAAAAGTTAAGGAGGTTCAGAATTTAGGAGTATTTGTGATGGCGATGATTTCTTGGAGTGTTTTCATCAAATAAAGAAAATCTTTCAACGAGTCAAGCACTGAAAGTAATATGAGTTAGGGAGGTACCTAAAATTATTGTAATTGTTACTGGGAAAAAGCTCAATTTGGAATAAATAATAAAGAGTCAAAATTACTCAGACATATGCACAAAGAAAATATGGAATTTAGAAAATCAGAAAAGAATTCAAAGATTCGAAATAAAATTGGAAAATTTGGAATAGTTGAGGAGGACGAAATTCAATTTATGATTATATAACTTGGTGAGTCATGAAATGAAAATAAATGAAGGACTTATAATACATGTTCTTTAACAGTAATTGTGGCACCCCAATTCTTATCTATTGTTTTAACGGAATAACACATTTACGAGTAAAATATGATTTTATTTATTACATATTACTGATTAAAAAATGAATTGTTCAATTTATCAAGTAGTTCTTTCCCTAAAATTGGAGCTAGAAATCTAAATTTAAGTATACTTTTCTTTTAACTTTGTCTACTTAGTGCTACTTTTTCAGTGTTCTTAGACTAAATATAATAAATAATTGTTTTTCAAATCATGGGTTAAGGCGATTTAACGATGCTCAAAAAACTTTATAATAACAATAAGAAGAAAAAAGAATATGATAAAAAAAATAGCAATTAATATTACTCACGTTCAAAAACATTCACTGAAACGTCAATGAAAGCCTTTTTTGATGAGGCAGAGCATTGATAAATTCCAGCATCTACTGAGGATATGTTAAAAACCCAAACTGATTGCTTGAAAACTACTAAATTTCTATGAATTTCCAGTGGTTTGTTGAACCGTAACCATGTAAGAGGATAGCACGCTTCCATAGTAGAAGAACACGTCATAGTTAATGTGTTTCCTCTTTCTGTAAAAACGTTCTGCCCTGAACTGACGCTTAGTGATTTGTCTAAAATTCAATTATTTTTGTATTATTTTGGCTCTGTGATAATATAATATGATAATATAATATATAATATGAAACAAATATAATCATTTTTTATTTTTTTATTTATATCATGTAATAATTAAACACAAACATTTACATATTTCAAAACAAAAATTAAAATAGAGGGAATTGAAAATATAAAAGAAAAAATTAATATAAAAAATTTTCAAAACTCCTAAGCTTTAGGCATTGCATGGACCTCGTATGTCATAATAGTCAACCAAAATTCATCTCGATTCTTTAATGGAAAACTGATCTCATAATATTCTTCGTATTTATTAATTTTATTTTTTAATTAAAAAATCGTTTTAATAATATGTTAATTATATTTTCTTTTCAAAGCCGGTTTTTTATGTTAAATTATTAGATCGTGTTTTATTTTTTCATCGTTAAATTTTATTTCTAATTAATCTAATTTTTCAGACTGAAAAATCTGTCAAGAAAAGGTTTATTAATTTTATATTTTCATCTCTCATGGTAACAATTCATACTCAGAAGTGACTCTCTGTCAATTCTATCCGACTATTTCGACAGAAATTATTTAATCAAATAAAATCTGACGAATGAATTTAAAAACACAAATTAGTAAACTGTAAACTAATTTGCTAAAGATAATTTTTTAGTTAAAAACTTGAAATAATTAATTCAATGAAATAAAATGATTCAATAATTATATCAGAACTTTTTCTTATTTCTCCTAAATTGCTAATAACTTCAAATTGAAAAATACATTTTTTAATTTATTATCGCAAGTTAACAGATTTGTTTTATCTTTCGCATCTATTATTTTAAAGATAAATAAAAAATTTTAAATTTCTGCTTTCATGTAATTTTTTTATAATTTTTATCTGATATTTATGTCTTATAAAAGTAATAAAATACTTATAAATTTCAAATATTCATTTTTATAACAATATTTGAAAATTCGATTAATATTCTGAACAGAGATAATTGAATTTTTTCTGTTATTCCTCCCACCGATTATTTTATTAGTCATAATTATTTGTCATTAATGCAAGTGTCCTATACCGGATGTTCCTTTATGAATCACGGGAATGAATAATAAACAATAATATAATCTGAGGACTCGGATAATCAATATTAATCAATAATTATAATTGGTTATATAACTTAACTTAAAGGTTAGGACAAATGAAATATCCAATTATAATTATACAATGATATTTGTTCAAACATGATTTTAAAGTATTTCACTTTTGTTTTAAACTAATATATATATATATATATATATATATATATATATATATATATATATATATATATATATATAAGCATTATAATTTGTAAATATCAAAATACAAAATGGAAATTATCGATTTATTGTCTGGGACTCATCTCAAATATGGTATTAATTTATTCTCAGGACGAAAATATTTATATAATTTGATTTTTATAAATTTAGATTTTTTATATAAATGCAAAAAAAATTACCTGAACAGTAGTTGCATTCTTCTTCATCTGATCCGTCTTCACATTGTGTAATTGAATCGCATTTTTGTGAAATAGAAATGCACATCTTACCAGCAAAACTTTTACATTGGAAATGTATTGCAGGATTACATACGATATTTATTCGTACAGATGTCATAATATTACCTCTTTCTTCGAATCCCCACCGAACCTATATGACAACTATTAGTGAGAATAATACACGATAGTATTTTGACTATATCAACAAAATCATTTATTTTTTTGTTTATCTTTGTTTTGCTTTTTTCATTTAAAATTTCATTAACATTTCAGTTATAGATCAATGTTTTTTTAGAACTCTAGTAAGAAAAATTTTGATATATAGTTGAAAGCATAATGAAGATAAATGGAATTCGAAATATTATNAAAGTATTCAATCAATGGAAATTTCTTTTTACCTTTATCTTTCTATTTCAAACTACGCTATAGAAATTTTTATAACTGAATAAATTTCTTTCCAATCGCAATGTTGTGGTTCTGAGCACAACACAAAATGTGCAAACTGTCTATTTTTGAATTTGAAGTTTATCAATCGAAAAAGACAAAAATCTTTTTTGGATACGATTTCAATATTAAATTCCAAATAAATAATCAAATTCGAATTCCAAACTCTAAGAAATTTTATTTAGAATTTTTTAGAATTTTAATTTTAAATTCGATTAAAATCTATACTCTACTTGAAAAGAACTTCTAGAAAACACCTTATTTTCCCTAACAAACAAATTTCTGAAAGATATCTTTTCTACAATGCACCCTCTACAATTAAAGTCAAGATATTGGAAACATGTGCAACAATTTCTGAATATTGAAATTAAAACATAATTTTTACTTTAATTTTAAAAATCTTAAGTTGAAGAAAAATATCTCAGAATGATACAAAAAAACAAAAAATAAATTTTCTAATGTGTGTAACATTATTTTGCAAGGGGCCCCAAAAAATCAAATAATTTTTGATTTCTTATCCGCAAAGAATACGCTAAAATATAGCTAACCAAAAATAATTCTGTTAAAAATTTTTAAATTTCTTTAATTTTTAATTCCTATTACATACGTTTTCGAATTCGAAGTAAAGCCGGGTTAATTAGCTAGTTCTCATATATATTTTTTAAATCGTAGTTTATATTTTAAATTTACGTAGCTGTTTGTCTTTAATTCTTCTATTTAAATAATAAATAACTTCAAATAATCTACTTTTTTAATTTTAAAATAATTTAAACAATATTAAGTTATTTACTCGTTAGTATATTGTCACCTATATAAAATCACAAAAATGTCACATGAATGTGATGTACTAATTGTCTGCTTATAGCAGTGGTTCTCAAACTTTTTTGATCGCGACCCAAATTTTTGACATTTCATGCCAAAAATTTTATTGCGACCCACATGACAAAGATTAATTTTAAAATACATGTTTATTTAATGAGATGAATGTAGTTGCTTAAGTCATCGCGACCCACCAAAAATTCTTTCGCGACCCATAGTTTGAGAAACACTGGCTTATAGCAAACACAGTATTTTGAAATGGCGTATCAAGGATAAGCAAACTTTTGAATTGGTCTAGTACAATTATCTGACATAGATTTTGACACTTTGATTAGGTCTAATGTATATGAATGAAAATAATACTGTAAACGTAAGATTGTCTAAAAAAGATTAAAATAATAAAATGATAATATTTATAATCAATAACTTATTTTATGACATACCTGGCATTTGACATCCTTTGGCTCAGATAAAGACCGGATAATTAATTTAGAATGCCTTCTATCCAACTGGTTAATGTACCCATCCGTGGATTCAATATTATTCCACTGGACATGACCCTCAGAGGAATTACACCATAAATTGATATCAGATCCGTAGAATTCTGTCATTATTAGTTCGTCTGCATTCGAAACAGTATTCGTTATCGAAACGTCTGGTCCTAAAATTCAATGAAAATAAAAGATTTTATTAAACAATATTATTTCACTAACACTATGATGACTCTTAATTTTAAAAAAATAATAATTATAATAAATGTATTTTTTGAAAACTTTTTTTAAAGATTTTGAGATCTAAAGTTTATTTTAAGCTTATCATATATGATAAATAAAAAAATCTAAATACAAAATATTAAAAAGGATAAAAATAATTTTTTAGTGCATTAATTCTTATATCGAAGACAAGATACCTGAATGATATATTTATTTATTTTGATATAATATTTTAATACAATAGTTAATGGATAACTGTAACATTTATTACATACGCTTTATAAGATATATAATAATAATAATAATAATAATAATAATAATAATAATAATAATAATAATAATAATAATAATAATAATAATAATAATAATAATAATAATAATAATAATAATAATAATAAAACAATATAATATAATATAATAAGAAAATTAATTTTTTCATATTTAGTACATTTTAATAAAAATTAATTTATTAGTATATTATTTTGTCAATTTGTAAGTGAAACATATATTATCTTAAATTAAAAAATTATGCTTCGCGAATGTCATTCTGTAAATTCTCACAGCTATACATTATATTTTTATTATTTATTTTAATTCATTTTTTATTATGAAATAACATTTTATTATAGAATTGTCATCTGAACTTTGAATGTATACAAAGTTTTAAGTCAATTGAATATGTGATAGTCCATCAAAATGTGACCAAAACAAACAAACATACAAACAAACAAATAAACGAACTTAAATAAAAGTTTGCAATTAATAATTTATATAACATTGTTCCAAAATCATTTTAATAATTTAAGGAAAACCTTTATTAAATGGCATTATTAAATCTCTGAAAAACTAGTAAAACAAAGGGTTTGAACAATAATATATAAATAATTTCTACCGATTCTACATTCTAGTATTTGGAGATATGCAAAACTGTATAAAATAAAATTGGATAAATGGAAATTGCTACAAATTAATTAAAAACCAATTAAAGATGCAAGAGTCAATATTTCTCAGGAGGGGGATGTAAACCGTAATCCGTTGGAAATCAAAATTGAAGGTGTATAGAATAATTTTAAAATAATGTGAGGCCCTTAGGATGAGGCTAGAACCAAAAATCAAATTAGTTAATTAATTAAAAGCTCATAAATCATTGAAGAATTTCGAGAAATGACAAAGTAAGTGGGCAATAAATCAAAAATAGAAAGTATTTGCAATATTGTGTATTAATCTCAATAAGTGAGATGTGAAGTTCCATTAAGAAAAGTGATGTATAGGGAGAAATCCTATTTATACAAATTTTTAAAATCAAAAGTGCTACTTGACTGAGCGAACAAAATATGTACCGAACAAACTGACTGGAGAAACTCAAAAGTGAAGTTAAGAAAAGATAATTAATCAAAGCAGATTGTATTTTGTCATGTGATATCCATTGGATTAGGGTAGGGCTCTTTAGTTCTAATTTATAATTGATAAAAGTATATTCAATTGTTATTAAATAGGAGTTATTTTGTTGTGATTCTATTGATTTTAATGGAATAGTAGGAGCCAGATCGAGACATAATTCCTATCAGAATTTTATTTAACTCCCCACAAAATGTTCGAGTGATCTTAAATTTTAACAATGTTTGAAACTTTTGAATAAAATTGCTACTACTACTAATTGTTTTAATAATTTATTTCTAATACACGATAGCTAGGAGAATTGGGAAATAAAAATTAAAAGAAACGTTATTAGCTTATAATATAATAACATAATTATCTCTTATTTGTCCAATTAGAGCGGAAATTCTTCTTTCGATATTCAGGCGACAGGAGAAACTTTTCAAGTGTACAAGACACAAATAATTCAGAAGAAACAATGATTTGTACCTAGGAATCGCAATTCTGGAGCCTCTTTTCAATCCCGGGATTTCGGGATTGGTTTTTCTTGATCGCGGGATCCCGCCGGCATTAACCTAGTAGAATTTTGTTATTATTTATTTGGAAAAACTGAAAACATTGTACAAAATTTAATTATAAAAGTTTTTTTTATTTAGAAAAAAAGAAAAAGAAAACATTACATATCAAATTCACAAAATTCATTATTTATTATTATTATATTATCGATACAGAAAATATGGTAAGAAAAACAAATTTTTTTTCTGACTTATAAAATATTTATTTCAAATTAGTTTCTTTTTGACTGTTGGTGAAAAAATCCTCGAAGGAAACACAATGAATAGATAGTATCGTCATTTAAACGTGAACGAAACTTAGTTCATAAAATTCTGGCAGCTGATAAAGCTCGCTCCGAATTTACACTTGTAGGTGGAATGGTTAACAAAAATTATACACCATATTTAAATTAACACCGAGAGCACCTCCACTTTCATGAAGTGCCATCTCTCTTTTTAAAACTAGATTTAAGTTATTTGCTGATGATCCAGATGACATTGGTGATTTTGCTTATCCTTTCTCAATTGCTAATTGTAACTGATCTTGCATTGGTCTTGCCGTATCTTTTTTCTGGTGTATCATTCAAATTCGAGATTCGACTCTTCTGGCTTCTGTGCTTCTAGAGTATTCTGAACAAATTTCCGTATACATAATTTGAATGGCATCTTAAACACACCGAAATCTTCATCAATGCTGCTAGACTTGTGTAAATATTGTAAGATACCAGAGAGTTCTGGACTAAGTCGTTCTTTAGTGCGTAATTTAAGCGCTTGTGACATTTGTTTACATATTGGTGATCCGTTATTGTTGAGTCTTTACGACACAATATTTCTATTGTAAACTTCACGGGCTCCAGGGTCGACATAATATCGAGGATGCTCTTAAGCTCTTCATTTGAGAGATAGATAGGAGATTTCAAATCTATAAGACATTTCTTGAGAAATCTTGAGAAAATTAAAACGCTTCCAGCATAATGAATTGTGATAGTGAAGTGATAAAGTAAGAAATAAATTAATAAACTTTGAATTAAATATATATATATATATATATAGCAAAATATGGTTTCTCTTAAATTTTCTGATAACTGCTTACCTTATTTATTTAAAAACACTTAAAATGGTAAAATAAAAATGAGTAAATTAAATATTCTTTGCTAACAAAATAAAATTAAATTTTTAAGTTCACTTAAATAACAGGACAAAATCATAAATACAAACAATATAAATAATTTTTCATTTTTTGTAGAAATTAGTTAATAATTAGAATGGTTTTTCCGGTATCGAGATTTGGGATCCTGAATCCCGGGATTTCGGGATTGAATATATTCCGGGGATTCCGGGATTGCAACCTCTATTTGTATCATACGATTTAAAAGATTGAACACGCATATAAACAAAAATAAAGTCAGAACCTCACTTCAACCGCCTTATGAAGACCCACATAAAGCTATATTATGAAGTGATGATCTCAATATGTTAAAAATCAAAATGGGTGACGGATTCAAAAACACTTCTGTTGATATACTCAAATCGGCTTATATATTGAACCATATATCTAATAGTAAACCATCCAATAAATATACAAATATTTTGATTTATTTATTTAAATTTTTATGTAAATATTTATTTAAGTATCTGCTTAAATATTTGTTTGAATAAGTAAGAATTTAAATTTAAAAACAGAAATTTGAGATTGTTTTTTTTCAATTTGACAATCTTTCTAATAAAATAACGAATAAAGATAATATTTCATAGAAGATTTGGCGGACTATAAAAAGCATTCTTTTTAATTTTAATTTTTCAAAGCGAAAATTTAAGGAATGCACAAATTTGGTGGTTATAAGCAAAGTAATTATAATCGTATAAGTTTTTTTCATAAAAACTACAAATAAAATAAAATAAAAATAACATAATTTATCTACAAATATTAATTTATTTTTATATAAAAGAAAATTAATTTAATACGAATATAATATTTATAGTATATATAAAAATCCAAATGCAGAATTATTCTTAATTTATTCTATAATTAAAGCATGTTCACATTTCGCTTTAATACACAAACCTAAAACATGTAAACATATATAGGTTTTTAAAATAAACTGATACAAAAATTTACTATTTTTCCATTCCAATTTATCACTTTGCACGCATGCTATTGAATTAAAGAATTTTTTCAAGCATAAATAATGCATATACATTTATATGTATATTTCATATAAAAATATATATTGTTGAGGTTGTTAAATTTAAAATTATTATATACTTAAAAAGGAATGAGGAAAATTCAAAATCACAAGAGATCAACAAATCACCAGATTAAAATTTTTAAAAATGAATCTGATGCGGATGAGATAATGGGGAAGATCATGCCGAGAACGGATTCTACAGAATATGTTCAGAAAGGATTGAAATGCAAGAAAACGTACAAAAACAGAAAATCGTTAAATGATTAATTAGTTAATTTATAAAGGAAAATTCGAGCTAAGTAAACAAAGTTGATGTTGGAAAACCATTATCACAACAGCATGAGTAATGGGGAAAACGGGGAAAAGATTATCACATGGGAGACGAACGGTGTGACAAATATAAATTGGGTTTTGTTTGAATAATTGCTTTTTATAGAACAAGTGGAGACAGAGACACCGGCTAAACTATTTGCTTAATTGAAAACTCAGCAATATGTATTTTATAATTTAATATATAAATTTATGATATTCCTAATAAACTTTGTTCATTTATTATATATTATATACATTATCTTTATATGTTGAACTATTAAATAAACTTATATTCATGAACTAAATAATTTATACATTTGTTAAAAAATTATACTATTATTAAGACCATTATAATTATCTGTAAATTTAATAATAGATAATAATAGTCATATTTTATTTAATAATTTGCCATTTAACCCATATCCTAAACCCAATTTCCCAACAAAAAACCTCTGAATTATTGTCATTTATATGTTATCTTTCTGCATCAATAAAAGACAGCATCAATTATAAAAAAAATGAAATATTTTTTCATTTGTAAATGGTTTTATTATTTTTCTAAAAACAAACAATAACATAATAATACAAGTCTACATCTCGACCATTTAATATACAGAATCAACAACATTCGTCTGCCTAATTCGTAGAGAGATAAAAAGAATTCTTTAGGATGAATGAAGAAACAGTCAGTTTTCAACTTGGAGAGACGCCAGTTTTAAATTAATTCGGGATTATTGGGAACGCACACGCTTTTATTAACAATTTACGGGTTTTGTTTTATGAAACTATTGTTTCATTTTTTAGGTTACAATAATACAGTTAAAACTGATAAGTCGGCATTTGTCTTGAATGAAAATAGGAAATAAAAAATCTCCAGACCATCACTTTCCGTGGAGAATTATTCATAGATTTATTAGATTCCTATAAAAATTGGCTAGGGCCTTATCAATAATGAATTTTAACAATACAATTTCGATAGGAAAATGATTTAACTTTTAAGATAATCTTTTCATTGTTTTTGTTTACAATAAATTTAATAAATATTATAGAAAATATAATTTCATTTAAATAAAATTTAGAGTAATCTATTATTTCTAAATTACTTGATAAAAATTATATAAAATTTATTTTTAAATAACAAGTTATATATTGATAACATGAGATTTTTATTTCAATATTATTTGAAAATCGATTTCTCTCTCTCGAATGATGCATAATTATTTCAATATTAGATAGATTGGCCACCGCTGAATCAAACCACCCAACTCCTCCCTGTTTTTTTTTCATTATAAACTAGTATTTTATGTAGATCAACTGAAATTTATAAGGTTTTCTAGATTTTCAAAGCTTTTTCAAAAAGCTTTAAGAAAGAACATGTAATTTTATTAAAATTTATGAAAAATATGTATTTTAGGGTTTCAAAATATGTGTATATCTGTATAGGAAAACATTAATAAAGGGCAAGATTTAATGAGAAAATCATAAATTAAATGTGAACTTTTATACACACACACTATATATATATATATATATATATATATATATATATATATATATATATATATATATATATATATATATACAGACACATACATCGACTCCATTTATTTTGATATTAGTGATAATATATGGTTCTTTTTCGTGTTGGTATTCAAAGTTAATATAAGCAAAGAAAGAAAGTCACAATGAAATCATTTCGGTTGCAAGAATTCTTGTTATTATTTATTAGTAAAAATATTTTTGAAATTTTGTATCGGTTTCACAGTGAATATTTGGACTAAAGTGTAGAGTACCGCGATGAGAAAAACAGTTCCAACATCTCACACATTAAGAAAAATTTTATCCTAAATAGAGAATAACAGTCAAATATATTGCAAATTAATTTTAACCAAATTTTGTTTCGGAATCGGCTGCTAAACTCACAATTTTTAACTATAATTAAGTACAGTCATACCCCGGATAACGTTGCCCCGAATAAAGTTGTTTCGCTGTAACGTCGATCCACCATGGTGAAAAAGGATCTTTTAAATCTTTTAAATCTATTTAATTGCGAATTTTTTTCTTAATTATAATTGCTTCGTATAACGTTGTTTCGGTTAACATCGCGTTTTTCTGGAACCATTTAACAACGTTAACCGGGGTATACCTGTATGTAAGTATACTTATTGCCTGTGTTTGTGAAACAATAGCGAGAAACAACCCGGTACTAAAATGCATTTTTTAAATAGTAAATAAAGTGAGCATTTTGGACGCTTCGGTTGTCAAAGCTATATAAATTCTTTGTACATTTTTTTGAATCCCAATGTTGAATGCATGGTAATCTGAGGCAGTAAGGTTTATTGATGGGATTTAGGTTTTCATTCGAAAACAAAATAAAACATCTAGCTGGGATTCCAAGAAATTTTATTTTTTCAATTTTCATGTTTTGAACGTCATAAGACAAGTTAAGGTTGGTTATTAAAGGCTATTTCACACACATTGATAATTAAATTATTTAGATCCCTTGATATGTTTAACACTTTAAAAAAGTCCATTAGCAAATATATAAGTTAAGAATTGGTTTATTATTATTGTGTTACATAGTAATACCTAATGGGGACCCCGTTAATAGATTTATGGTTATATTACAACGGTGGGCAAATGCGGCTCTTAGAGCCGCATGCGGCTCTTCGTTGAGTAAACTGCGGCTCATTGATAATTGAATTTTTGATAATTGAATTTGAAAATTGAATTCGATTTTTTTATTTTGAAATTTTTTCAACTGAATTTTTAAAAAAAAATTTTTTGTTGCAATTGTATTTTCATAAATGTTAAAAATTAACGAAACATTGTTTTTCACATTTTACTGCTTTTTTAATATAATATATTACTTAATTTTTCTTAATAAACCTTTCACGAATTTTTAATATTATTAACCACTTCTTCATATATCTATGGTTTGATCTCATTGTATTTATTATAAATCTTTCAATTTATTATAGGAAAATAATACTTTGATTTGTTCTTTGTGGAATATGAAAATTGACAAAAATTACTTGGAGAAAAATCACATAATTAATGTTTAATTTTGAATGAAATTATTAATAACATTTTCAGCAAAATTCGAAATTTAAAGGAAAGCCATTTTTTGTTTTACTAGTTTGCTATTATTATCTCATTATTTTATTTTATTTTGCTTCAAATAGTTTGAAAAAAACAATTTTTTAATCTCCTTTATTTGCTTTTTCTTTATGATTTTTTTTATTAATTTTTTCAATAAATTTTGAAATATTATTTCTTTTAAAATCAAAAGATAAAGAAAAATATTGAAAAAACAAATTTATATTTAAACAAAAATTACGATAATAATAAGATACAATCAAAGGAATAAGGCATTTTCGGTCTATGTCAGAAATGCTTATTCTGCTGCCCCTATGATTCAAACCAGAAATTTAAAGATTTTTATATTTTTTTAATCACTTTTTATCTGTTTTATTCTATGATATTTCTTTTATTTTCACTGACAAAAAATCAAATGTATTTTTTTTATAATCAACACATATTTTCGGCTTCATTTTTATCAAGTATTATTTCACCTTAAAAATTGTATTTGATAAAGGCTAAAAACTTGAGTATTATAAGAAATTTGTGATCTTTTGTCAAAATGAAAATAAAGAAATTTAAAGGCTTTACATCTTTTTCTAAATATTTTGAAATAAAAATACCATTTAAGTTTTTATTAGTGATTTCGGTTGTGCTTGCAACATTTAAAGTTGACAAAATTTATTTGTTCTAAGCAGATTTCGAGACAACGGGGAATTTTCCCAAGGCTCTGAGCTTTCATATTTCTAACAATTATAAGTAGCTAGGGCAAGTTTTTGAAACCAAATGCAACGTTTCCTACAAGTATGATGTTAACTTAGATCTTTCTCTGCATTAACATCTCGCTAGTTAAGGTTGTTTCTTTACATGTCTGTACATGCCATGTCATCTGCTGCCTCCTTATCTGCTGCAGCTGTTGTGTAAAAGTGAAAATGTATGTATATTATTGAACATATTTAAGAAATAAATATTTCATTAAATAAATGGATAAAATTATGTTCATTTATTATTTCTTATTTTTTGGGAAGGGGATCCACATATAAAATTTTCCCAAGGCCTCGCTAAACCCACAGCTGCACCTGGTTATTAGACCCAAAATACTACAAAACTCCAATTCATTTTACAAAGGTTAGTGTATTTTATGTAAAATTACCAGTAAACCTGAAAATATAGTTGGAAAATTTCAGAAATGGAAATGTCTGATTTGAAAATAATTCAAGAACTGAATGTTCAAGCGGATCTTAGAATTTGAACAAATTCTAAAATTATAGACAAAAGACTTGAAAAACAATTTAATCATAATACCGCAAGCTTTTGTCACAATTGAAAGCTGCTCAGAAAAGTACTGAAAATTAAAAAAAATCACATAATTTATCAGGCAGCAAGTTGATAACTGAGTCGCGGTACATTCTGCTAAGCTTCATATACCATTTTTGGTGGAGTTATAATTTAAGATAAAAATTAGGACCTATTTAAAATCGTAAAGCGCCTTAGTTACCTAATCAACTCCAAAAATTAACATATATTATAGCCAAGAGAAGGTTATAGCAAAAAAAGAACCCTGAAAATTAAACGAACCGTAAAACAATTACAAAAACAGTAATTAAAATGCAATTATATAATAACAATTCATAGTTAAAAATTAAATTCATAATTAAAAATCTTTTCACACAGTAAAATATTAAAAATAATTAAAAAATTTATTCTCTCATTAAATAATGTAAATTCACAGTAAAAGATTACAGATACACGAAGTGAAAACATAAAAACACAAAGTAAAAATATTAATTTCACAGTAAATAAATTTGAATGAACTAATAAGGCAAACTAAACAAAAATTATTATATAATTTTTCCAATCAAATTTCTTTAATTAATTTAAAATTTCAAATCTGTTTTTGCAAAAAAAATAAGAGTTGAGGTCACTAAGGGGCTAATGGCTTCAGGAATTCTGGAATATTCATCTGAATCTGATTCCAATTAAATTACTGGTAACAAAACAAAAAAGATTCGACTAACAAAGTCATAAAAATTTGTATTTACTTCGGTTGGGGTTCGGCGGGAGAGGCACAAAAACAAGGTGAAAATCAATAAAAACATCAAGTTCACAATAATAACTTTAAGTACAAAATATTAATTAAAAATCAAAAAAATTAAAAAATGAATATTTTCCAGGGGAAAACTGGTATGCGCGAATGCCGAACAATGAGACGAGTTCAAATATAATAAAAATAAATGTTAATAAAGGAAATAATTACAAAAAACTAAAATTAATTAAAAAATGAATTAGCTAATGAAAAACCGAGCAGTGTAAGAGAACCCGAGTGAGCCATCACATTTTTAGAGGCAATCGAAATTAGCCGACTGTCAAAACAATGAATAAATTGACTAAACCAATTAGGTCGGTAAGAGGAACCCCGGGGAAAATGTATCCAAAGTAATAGATTACGAAACGGGTATAAAAGCGATCGGCAAGTAAACAGAATTACTAGTTTGTCGAAGAAAAGAGATAGTATAGTGAAAAGAAGTAAAGCGAATTTAACTTAGTGCTAACCAAATCGTTTTGAATCCAGCGTACCAAAAAGAGACATCTTCCATTGCGCAAGGTTCAAGTTCGAATTGAAAAGTGTGCAGAGTAAAGAGTGATTTAAAGTTGTGTAAATTGAAATTGTTTCATTAAAGTGTGTAATAAAAGAAAAGTGTAATTGTGGTAATTCCAAATAAATATTGTGTTGGGTAGGTTCGATTTTATTAATAAAATGACATCAATGAGTCCGATAGTGATACCGACTTACACAAAATACCCAACGCTTTTATTAATTGTTTTGAGGCTGATACTGCAGTAAAAATGAAGAATCTTGAAACAAATATTATAAAAACAAAAGTGAAGATAGTCTGAAGGCAGTGTTCTGCGTCGATGTTTTATTATATGAATCGACAAGTTCAAAAATGAAAATGTTTAAAATTAGACAGGAATATGATCATGATAAATCAATCCATTTATTTATAACTGGAAATAATGAGGTTTCTAAAAAAATATAAAATCTGCTTTGAAGATCGACGCAAACCAAAATATATAATGGAATGTCTAGCCTCGAAAAAGTTACCAGTACCATCAATGTCATAGCTTAAAAATTATTTAGCTCAAATACGAAAAGAAAAGTATGGCAGTCCACGAATAAGTGTAGGAAAGCTGGAAATATTTCTTCGAGATAATCTACAATTTCTGATAATGAAGATACACCTTTGTCGTTGCTTATGAGTACGATGATGTCGAGGAATTTGAATTCATGTTGCATTTTACAAAATTATTCACATAGATGCATCATACGTTTAGTGTTCTTGTGATTCGAACTACAGACCGAGATAGCTGTAACGACGAACAAAAAACAAGTTATTTTGCTTTTATATTTACAGCATTTAAAAACTGGGTACAAAAACATGGTAAAGACTTACAACATAAATTATTAATCGCAGGTGGTTGCGAAGCTATTCAAAACGGATTCAATGAAGTTTTTGGAATAGGAACAACTACAGTTATGTGCGAGAAACAAAATGTGACAAAATAACAGAAAATATACTGTTATAAAAATTTAGTTCCACAAATTTTGAAAGATCTGAACCAGTACAGCTAAGCAATTCAGAAAACTTTTATTAAACCATTTAATCTTTTTATAGAAAAGTTGTCATCTCATGGGATGTTATAAAATACTTTAAAAAAGAATGGTTAATGTCTACTAATAAAAAATAGCTGCCTTTAATTGGGTAAAAGAAAATAAAAAAAGGCCGATGCAAAATACCAGGACGTAAAAATATTATATTATCTGAAACTTTAAAACCTAAAGGTAGGACAAGTTTTGAGGATTTTGTTTTACATGCCTTTTCGACTTGGAACGTAGAATTACCAAAACATAATGTGAAAGAGACCTGGATTTATGGTAATTGCAATTACCCTGCATTCATGAAAAAATACAATGCAAACATTTGATAGGCATGACAATATGTTTGAAGTATGTAAAGGCTCCCACTGAGGCTAAAATATCTACAACTGGACCAAAAAAAATTTCAAAGCGTTTGTTGTTGATTAAATGTCCATATAATTTGTCAATGTCATTAATATGTTATAGACAACTATTTTTTATTATTTTTTATAATAAATCATTATTATAATTAATTTATTTTTCATGTAAAACTAAATAAAAAAATTTACTGTGTGTTTATTTATTATTTTTAATGATAAAAATAATTTTATACCGTGCCCAATTAACTGAACAGCATTTTTATTTTACTGTGAAAATAGTCGTTTTCTACTGTGAATTTAATAAATTTTACTCAAAATATTTTACCTTGCATTTAATTTTTTAACCTATTATTTTGCTATCCTAGCCAAAAACGAATTCTTTGCGAATGTGGTGAGCTATATAAGTGGCCATCTGGTATATATTCCACTAAATCCCTGCCTTTCTAGACCAAAAAGAAGTCTCATCTTATCAAAGTTATCGCTGACTTTATTATAGACAAATAAAATGATTGTATTTATTAAAAGCTTGACTGTGAATCAGTAAAGATATCGGTGTTTATTGAATTTTCGGCACTGCCTTATTCAAGTGATTTTTGTACTAACAATAAAACAAAAACATTTAAACGTTGCTGTAAATATAATTTTCTATATTACTAAGATGTTATTTATTTTCTTTTAACACTTGATAAAGACAAAGCCGAGAATTTATATTGCATAGAAAATTAAATTTTGTTCTTTTATATCAATGAAAATAAATGAAATATCAAAGAAAGAAAACAGATCAAAAGTGACAAAAAAAACAAAAAAGATTTCATTTTAAGAAAATCAAATAAACAAATTTGTATTAAAATTTTCAATTTTACATATGAATAATAAAAATTAATTAAACAAACTCTTGAAAACTGTAATATTTTTTATTGCTGATTCTTCATCTAAACTGCATTTGTAGATTCCAGATGATATTTTGTCTTTCGGCAAAGAATTTATCCATCTTTCTCCTCGAAATCTGATTTGATATTTTTCTAGTTGTCCTGGAAAACTCCATTCGATTTTATTTTGCAATTCATTGCAATTTTCTTTTAAATAACAGGAAAGCACTAAATTTTCTCCTTCATTCAAATAGTCTGTATTTGAGTTTAATTGCAAAGTTTTAACTAAATAATTAAAACAAATATTAACAATTAAAAATATATATTTATTATACAAAAGACAAATAATGTTATCGGTGAGCAATCTTAATTGCAATTGTTGAGAAAATACATAATTTCTAAATATTAATTCGTGAAATATGGATAAAACTTTCTAGGCAAATTTTGCGTTTTGAAGGAAGTTGAGTCTTAAAAAAAATATTTGCAATTTCTATTGCATTAAGTGCGTCTTGCTCTATTTCAAGTCCGCTTCCTTTTAAAAGTGGATAGATAAATTTTTATCAAAATATATATTTTAAACCTTGAGAAAAATGTTTACTAATGTAGAAAATTGGCGGTCTATTTATTTAAAAAAAAACTCCGGGAAAAATAAACACAAACCCAGGCTTATAAAAATGGAAAGACAGTATTTTAATTAATACAGTAAATTCTCGATAACAGTCACATTTGATAAGTATCAACTTCAATATCTATTTTGTATAATATATAAAGCCTTCAAAAAAAATAAATCAAAAATTGTTTTCATTAAAATTTGATAACTGATTCCTTGTGAAACTTATCCAAAATTTATTGTATCAATGAAAACTACAGATTTGTTAATAAATTTCATAAAGGCGACCTTCGTAGCTAAGAAACTTTTAAAACCATTCTGCATTTAGTCTTTTGCATTTGGTCTTATACAAGGAAAGTTTCATTATATACTTTTTTCAATGTCCGGGGATGTTGCCAGTTTAATTTTATGTGTTTATTTTGTCGCATTAAAATATTCTTGGTTTGATTAATGTATGTCAAATGACATTTCTGACATGTGAAATCCTAAACGATTCACCTGTGAAAAAGGCCATATACAAATATTTCGATATAATACATTATGTATTTCGTAAGAGGAACAGGAATGAAAATAGTACGAGCACCGACCAGTGAATGTGAATTAAACATTAAAAATAAATACCATAAAATAAACTTACACAAGCATTTTGGACAAGACGGTGTTTCATCTAGGTTTGTGCTTGGACAGTCCACTATTCCATCACAATATGTTCCTTTTCTACAGTTTGGTAGGCAATAGACATGATCGTTTGGGCATACTGAAAATATTTTCATTCAATTAAAATGTTAATGTAAATAAATTGAAAATTGAAACATCTAACTCATTTGCTTATCAATATTTATATAGTTGAAACTTGTTCTTTCCATGTTAAAAATATGTTTTAATTTGTGTATTTTCTGCAAATTGTTCATATTTCGTTATATATTTTATCAATGGTGCTAAAGAGGGTCTTAATTTTAAATTTTTTTTACTGTAAATATAAGAAAATTATAATCTTCTTGCGTATCGTATGATTTTTTTCCGGTAAATATTTTTTTGTTTATTTAACTTTAACTTTCTACCTCATAGTCGAATAAAGAAATATTCCGTCTTTAAGGAATTATCTGAAATGACAAATTTGATTTTCTCTAAAATTTTCTTAATTTTATATATAAATTTTTATGTTATTGCTTGATGTTAATATGTTGTTTAAATATAATTTTTGTAAATTAAATGGTAAATTTTTGTTTGTTAAAAAATGATTTTTTAATTAATTTATTATTAATTGTAAATATCGAAATACTTTTGTTGAAATACTTAATAAAAATTGTAATTGCGAATTCATAAATTCTTAAGGCAGAATTCTCAAAGCAAATCTAAAAGGGTCCCTTGTACCCCCTTGAGAAATACTTGTAAAAATCCATTGAAAAGTTTGATTAATACTAAAAATCTAATAAATTTAATTTTAAGACTTCTATTAAATTACTGCCTTACTAATTAGAATATTTGAAATGAATAATAAGGTAGCAGAAATATACGGCGCTCATGCTCAAGGTTGTACGAGTCGTGTAATACGATGCAATTGGTAGGAAATTTAGCGAATCAGAGCCAGGCTGACTGTATACATTTGGTCAATACGTACTTGTACTTTAACTGTGTCGGTTCGCGTACATAAACCAAACTCTATCCCTTGTTCAATTGTTATAGAGTACAGTGTATTTTTATAGTGTATAGTGTATTTCATTGCACTTGCAAAGAATAACATCAGAGTGAGTAGTTATGTTTTCATATTATAACCTTATTGATTTCTTTCTTATATTATAGTAGGTGTATCTCAGTTTAAATTGTTATTGTCAATAGTTGTGTACTTCATATGGAAATTTGCAATTTTTATCATTTCTTTTAATGTTTCATTAAATCCCTTCAAATAATGTCTCAGCAAAGAAAAACATTATCAATTTCAAGAGAAAAGAAACATTCTCAAAAAAGTGGATAAATATGTTTTTTAAGTGTTTCGGTCGCAAGTGATTTACGGATGTCCATTACAACTTTGGTTACGATGATAAAAAATCGCAAATCGATTGAGAAAAGTGCGATGCATTACACTGTTAAATGATAGGGTTAAATTGACGAAATAACGATAAAAACCATTTTCGAAAAGCTGGAATCATTAACGAACAAGAAAATAAAATAGATCATACTAGCGATGAGAGTCTTGACAGAGATGGATCAGAAACACTAGTAGAAAATATTACGCCGCACAATATTATTGATAGCATGGGAATAAATTTCTACTGACACTTTACAAAATTACATGGATCTCGACAATAACGTGATGACATTTGAAGTTATGAATCTCAATGATATAGTGGAAAGTCACATCCAAGAAAACTTACCCGACGAAGAATTACCTGATGAAGAAAAGGTAAAGTTAATCCATCCTATTCAAACCAAAGAAAAGGATATTACCGAAAGAGCTGTAAACCAGCACAAAAATATGTACTAAACCGATTTTCAAGAACATCTAAATAAAAATAATTTTTAATTTTTTTTCTAACCTTGAATCTACGTTTTCCCTTTAATTACATATTTTATCAGCTCATTCAAAAACGTAAAATCGGGTTTCATTGTATTATCAAATTGTTTTTAATTATTGTTTAATAATAATATTATTTTATGATAAATCGTTTGTTGAAGAATTAGTTTTTTATAAATAATTTCTCTATCAAAGATTTATCATAAAATGTAAAAGTGTTACAGACAAAATATGTTGGATAACTAAATTAAATTTTAAAAAAATGTAAAAATTTATTTAAATTAAAATATTGAATATCGATTTTTAAAATATTTTAATTTGTCTAAATAGTTATAATTGGTCGCAGAAAATAAATTCACCAGCAAAAGAAACAAAGGAGAAAAAAAGATTCAATCAGAAAGATCAACTAAATTTCGTATTTGAGTGAACAAATATTAAACACTGAAAGATAGGCTTGTCTATTAAAATGAAATATATTAATAATTTTATTATTATTATTATTATTATTATTATTATTATTATTATTATTATTATTATTATTATTATTATTATTATTATTATTAATATTATTATTATTATTATTATTATTATTATTATTATTATTATTATTATTATTATTATTATTATTATTATTATTATTATTATTATTATTATTATTATTATTATTATTATTATTATTATCATTTTTGTTCTTATTCTTCTTCTTATTATTATTATTATTACTATTATTATTATTATTATTATTATTATTATTATTATTATTATTATTATTATTATTATTATTATTATTATTATTATTAATATTATTATTATTATTATGTCATTTTAACTTAGATTATTGCGAAATTGAACTTGTAAAAACCAATTTCTTTTTCAATGTATTGAAAATGATATTGAAAGTTTTATTTTGGCTTGAACACTAAATCGTTTAGTATTTATTTATATAATTTTCCCAGAAGTAATCCATTGTAAACAATTCATCATCTGGATGAATATCAAAAGTGCGGCAGAAAATCTAGCATTCATACAAGAATAAAGCTGAATCCACAATTGACAAATGATAATTATCTCTCTAGAAATTATATTCTATAATTTTCTAAATGTTTCATTAGAATTCGACTTGATTAAAACGTAAGTCAATATATGTTTTATTCGCAATTTATTTCCCACAGAATTCTGTTTATTTTAATTCACTGTTTTCTTTCTTCACTGACAAACAATTGGCGCCAAGTTTTTGATGGAATTTTAATTAAAACAAGAATAACTGATGTCGTTTCGAATTCTTATCTGAAGAAGTTGTTTGTATGAATTCGTTTTTTTAATAATTTTAAAAAAATTATCTCTTTTTACAATAATTTTAAACATTAAAATTGCCTTAAATATAATTTTTATTAGTAAAACAATTAATTTAAAAATTTTTGGTTAGTAAATACTAGATTATAAATAAAATTAATTTTTCTGGTAATTTTTTGTTTTTATGATGACTTCAATTATGAATTTTTAATAGTTTGAAAATGTTGAAAAGTAATTAATTTTTAGTAATTAATTCAATAGGAATGTTTCGTATGTTTTCCTCGCTATTTAAACTATTTTTTAAACTATTTAAAGAATTTTAGTATTTTATGAATATTTAACTATAATCGCTTTTTTGATAAAAAATAAATTTAACTGGTTTTTCCGTTGAAAAAAAAAATATTTTCTAATTTTTCTTCTTAAATTTTTTAATCTCATTTTCACCATTTTTTCCATCAATTTAATTATTTAAAATATCATTAAAAAAATTGCAAAAAAATTTTATTTAATTATTTTGTTTAAGTCTACCGTAGAATTTCAAATATTTCTGTTCAAAATTCAATTTAATTTTAAAATGATCCCAGTGAGACCTTAGAGAAAATGATTCCATATCTATAGCAGTTGTCGAGAGATGGCAACTAGTAACTGCCGGCATATTTTCGTGTGGGTGTCAGAAACAATTTACAAAATGACAGATTAGAATGCGATAAATTTCAAATTTCCCAAAATTAATGTGAAAATTATTTATATCTATGTTGATGAATAATCTAAAACGAAATTTTCACACTGCAACAAGTGTTAGAATATCAGTTGATACTTTGTTTTCATTTTTCTGTAATTTTTTATTTTTCTAGTTTACATTTTGTTAATTTAAAGTTATTAATAATTTTATTAATATACAATTTGGTATCTGTAAAAGTTTTAATCCTTTTCGTCATTGATTTTTTTTGTTTTCAATTTACTTCTGTTGAGGATACTTAAATAACAAATTTATAAATAAATAAATAAAATTACTTGAGGGAAGAGTGTCATGACAAACGGAACGATCTATGGAAACTCAGAAAAGAAAATGGAAGCAAAAAGAAATGAGAAAGAGGAATGAAACAAAAGAAATCAGACATGAAAACAAAAACAAAGGTCAGTACTAATTAACTAGTATAAAAAGGAAAGGAATTTCGAAATCGGGAAAATAGAAACAACAATATTCTTATTTCGACAGTTTTTCAGAGATAATAGGAACAAAAAAAGGGCTGGAGCCGCAAAAGGGAAAATTAGAAAATATCTCGACAGCTGTCAAAGATAACTTGGTTGCATGGAAAATTGGGAAATCATGTTGGAGAAAAAATGGGAAATTAAAGATAAACTGAAGTGCTACAAATTGACGAGCTTTAAAATGAGGTAGCACAGCAGAAACAGGGAGAACTATAGAGAGAAAAATTTGGGAAGAACCAGTTAGAGGAAATTTGGGAAATAATTTGGAGAATTTGAATAAAATTGAAGCGGAGAAATAAAAGAGAAAACAGAAATATAGAGAAGCAGCAAGAGTTTATTCAGTGATAATAAAATAAAGTTCGGCGAGAAATCCAAGTCAATTCAGAAAACAACCAGTGAAAATGACCAATTATAACACTCCTCAATTGTGAGAGATTTGTCAAATCAAGGTTATATGCGTGTGCTAGTCTTCACTTTAGTGTTGTAATAAGCACTGCATAATCAATAGTTAGCTTGTTGAGCCAATTGTATTATAGTGAAAATATTTGTGATATTCAATAAAGTTTCCAGTGTTAATTGTTATTTGTGGGTCAGTCAAAGACACGCTTGGAGTCAAAGTAAGAATTTTAATTTTATCACCAACTCAATAACCCAACACTTCTTTTCAGACTACAGATGATTATTTTGTTTTGTATTTTGTACAAATTTTCGGAACATTCTTTTTCAAGTGTTTGAAATAATTTATTTTAACATATATTTTTGATTAATTTATATATTTTAAATTCATTAATTGTATAATAAAATTATTTTATTTTATTTTATATTTAAAAACACTATTTTAAATTTGATTATTAGACATTCGTGCATGTTTAGGAAATAAATGTCTAATTTCCCTGAATATTTCATTACCAATTGCCAGATGTTTAATTGGTAATTTTTACATTTGACTTTGATAAAATTATTCAAAAACTACTTTCAAATACATTTTTTAATTATAGAAAGTAAAATTTAAAGTATTTATATAAGATGTAATATATCCATTGACTTATGAATAATTTTGATCCCAGCATAACGCGCGTGGAATCATTGAATAATAGTATATATCTAAATATAAAAATTTATATTTTCAAATAATATATTTCCTTTAAATCCGCTTTTGAATCTTTCTTATTTCCGTACTTAAAGCTTAAAACTATTTTTTTACAATTTGATTTCCTTTTCTTTCTTAACAGACATTCTTATAGATAGCACTGTCAGCTACACGACTGATACCAGATTTTTCCCAGTGGCCCCTAAAGTCGCAAAAATTATTATCAGTCATCTTTTATTTCATTAACCAATCTCTCAGGTTATGATTCCCAGAATATCTTGTTTACTTTTTTCAAACCCTACTTTGGTTTTTTTGCTGTGAATTTGCAAATTTTCTCTACAATCTTTTATTCGCATTTACAGTTTCTTATCATGATTTTATTCTCCCTGCTTTTTTTCTATCTATTTTCCAGATTTTAATTAAAATAATTAATTAATCTGAAAGCCTATCATTGTCGAGTTATTATGATTATGACACAAATACACCATAAAAAGAAAATCACTTCCAACAAATCACTTAAATTTGAGAATGTTTCACATTTGCAATAAGTTTCTTTTCTCTTTTCTTCATAATTATATACTCTTTGTGGCTGGGGGAATCATGTGAACTATATATTGTTAAAACGAGGAACTAATCCCGTTGTGAATTCCAATCTTTAATTATGCGGAATATGCTGCTTATTTACTCATGAATAGTCATCAAATCTGTGATGAAAGGTTTACTGTAGAAATTAACAAAAGTATGTTTATTAAAAGAAAAGGCGATGGTAATGGGAAAATGTTGGAAGTATTTCCCAACTGTTATTCACAATCGTACCCCCTGCCACTCAAATTCCTATCAATTCATAAAAGGATCCCAAGAAATATTATGTTATTGAATGAATGAAAGTGGTATAAGAAAATGACAAAAATAAATATGTCCTCTAACTGTATATATAGTAGACTTTCGAATGATATAAAACTTGTGTGTGAGTAAAACCGTCCTTATCAATGTTTTCAGATACAGACACACATAGATTATCAGCTCAAAATAAAAGTTATATATATATATATATATCATAAATTTAAACCAAATTACATGTATCTTCTTGAAAAATTTGATTTTACCCTTATTTATTACACACAGATCTCACTTAGAAATATTTTTCTATCCTTAAGGTGTTTAATACAAAGACATATGCAATACAAATGCATGAGTAACAAAGACATTTGCAAATGCATGTGTAACAAAAACATTTGCAAACGTAATATTAAAATGTGTTTTGACTTTGAAAATTTTCTATAAAGTAATTCGTTAAATGGACTTAATAAAATTGTAAAAAAATTTTTAAAATTGACATCAATTTGACCTTAAAATTAAATGCTAGGGGGTAGGGGGGTTGACCTTAAAATTAGGGGTAGGGGTAAGGAGTTGACCTTACAATTTTCTATGACCTTAAAATTAGGGTAGGGGTTAGGGTGTACCTTACAATTTTATATAGATACTCTAAAAATTTGATAATCCAAATGATAGCATCTATACATAAAACAGAATTATACGAAGATTATCAGAAATGCAAAATGAACGTGCAATATTTTTAAAACTTAGATTATATCTAATATGGTGGCTTCTCAAACTCTTTAGCAAAATATAAATGTGTTGTTGACATTTAAGATTCAAAATGTAGTGGTGAGGCTAAAAAGCTAAGATTCACAATACAAAATGTGAATATAAATATAATTTCTGTAAAGTCACCTTCGATAAATAAATTCAATTATATATATCGAAATATCGAAAAAATTGATGACCCACTTTTAATAAAAAGAACAAAACGTCAAACAAATTTAACAGGTTTCAAGGCAATTATCCTCATTATCAGTCTACCATCATATTCCTTGTCAAAAGTTATATACGAAAATAATAATGATGTTATAATTATGATTTATTGAGTTAATAAAATAATCCTAATAAATTCATTTTTGACTGAATGCTAATTGTAAAGGATTGTGACTTAATTACCAATAGCTCAAATAAAATTCTTTCACATTTATTATTACAGATTTTAATTAAAATTCTAAATTTTTTAAATCAGTTGTGCTTTTACACATTTTTTATGCTCAATAATATTACTCACATCTTTCAATCAGTTATGCTCTTGAACCCTAGTGAGAAAGATGACCAAAAATCTCTACAATGTATGTGGTATTGCATCCATTACATGAAAACTTATACACTAGATCAGACACTAAACCTGTTGGGGTTTGACATATTTAACGATTTTAAAGATTTTAACTCTATTTTAAATATATTGGAATGGGCCTGTAGATTTCATGATAGAAACTTAAAATTTTAAAAAGCTTCCAAATATGGAATAACTAAATGAAAATGAGTTCTTTGAAATATATTTTATTTGTTTGATATTTTAGTGCTTTTATTTTATATTTATTCATTATATAACTTACCATAAAGAGGAAATATAATTTGATCAGATATTGTTAGATTTCCGAGTATTCCCAATCTTCCGCAATAAGAAATATGAAATATTATCATAGGATTTACAATTGACGAGTTGTACTGGGTGACATTAATTCTTGCAAATACTGATGGACTGCTGGCTTCAGGTGCCTTTAATGAATGTCTTTTCGAAATCAGGGGTCCTGGTCTGTATATTTTGGAATTATTTATATATTATGAAAAATAAAAATAAAACCATTTAATAATGAAAGCTTCTTACTTATAAAAAAAGTTTAAAATGGATAAAGTTTTTTAAACTAAACTCAATTGTTATACAATAATTCATTCTGGAAAACTTTTATTTTTCTCTATAAGAAAGCCGTTTTAAGAAATAAAAAAAATTGATTTCCGCTTTAAATTTGGATTAATTAAGATTTTGGAAATTAATTTTTGTTTAAACAAATCAAAGATGTTATGCCATTATTTTATTATTTCTGTAAAATCGTAATTTTATTAAAACATAATTAATTAAATATTTTCCATTGAAACTGGTTTATGAAGAAAATAAAGAATGAAATGTCATTATAATAATTTTGTGTTATATAATTATTTTTTAAAAAGATTTTGATTATTTTTGAATGTTTTTAAAATTTCTTGAAAAATTCTTTCTTGAGAAATGAAAAGTTTAGAAAATTTTTTATTTTATTATATATGAAAATTATACATATTTATATTTAATATGTTTTAAGTAATGTTTTTAAGTAACGTTTGTTTTATAGAAAATAAATAGGTAAGAAAAGTAGATGATACTTTTCAACACAGCACGCAAGATTTCTAAAGTAAAAACTGCGATCAAATTGATACGATTAGTGGTTCCAACTCTTTTTCCTTGCGTAACACTTGTCAGTTCATTTCATTAAATTGTCTTCCCATGTATACTTTGTCATTGGAGATAAGCATTAGAATATTCATTTATAAACAATTAAATAACTTTTTGTTAATTACAACTACTCGCGTCTGTACAATGACTTTGCCCATGCCGAGTAGTAGGAAATAATTGTTATTATGCTGAGTCATTGATTCTATTGTTCTGTAATTTTGATTTTTAATTGATCCTGGAACTTTCTGATAGAAATTCCTTGTGAATTTGTTTTGGAATTATCGATTTATGTCTGGCTTTGTTTGGATTTATTGTGGATTTTCCAATTCCTGTGTTTTAAAAAAATTATGTTTTCTATCGTTCAAAATAGCTACGTGGCGATGAAGCTCAATCCAAAAAAAGATATTTTGATGATGAATGACATTGTTACTAACTAAAATGATATGAGAAAGGTCTGGCATCATACATTTTATAATGAATTGAGAATTGCGCCAGACGACCATCCAGTTCTTTTTACTGAAGCGGCACTAAATCCAAAAGCTAACAGAGAAAAACAGACTCAAATCATGTTTGAAACATTCAATGCTCCTGCTATGTATATTGCTATCCGAGCAGTTCCGTTGCTTTATGCTTCAGGAAGAACTATCGGCATTGTTTTAGACTCTGGAGATAATGTATCACACACTATAAGAATTTATGAAGCTTATGCTCTGCCTCACGCAATTCGCAGAATTGATTTGGCTGTGGGAGATTTGACAGATTAATTGATGAAAATTGAATAACATTAATTGATAATTAGTGGGTGTAAGCGAAAGTCTGAAGAATTACGGTTTAAAATTTTTAAAATGTGTGTTTTGTTATTTTATGAATGTCTGATATTATCTAATTAGTACTTTAATTTTAATTTGAAAATTTAAGCAGTGTTAAAATTAAAGTCTCGAAAGATTTGTTAAGAAATATTATGTTATGAGATGTGGACTTATTTATTTATCAATTTAAAATGAATAACGAAATCGAATGCAATTCTAGTGCAAATAACATAAATCTTAAAGTTCAAGTTATCACAAAGAATTACTGAAATAAATAATTTAAAATGATAACTTTCACAGTGACTTGTTTTAAAGCAAATATTTATTTTTTTATATCAGGACTAACTGAGGCATTTAATTAATTACGATATTTAGATTTAGGAAGAAAAACTCTTTCTAATAGCTCCACATTTGTATATAGCAACATAAATTTAAGTGCATTTTCTCTGAAAACTGCTTATATTCTCTACTGACATCTTTTATAGCTTCGACAAACATGTCTTTTATATTTATTTTAAATTTCACAAATCATCATATAATGTTCTTTATTCGGTTAAAATGTTCAGCTCACGAGGGAATCTCAAAATTGTGGACCTTAATTTGGTTGAAGGATCAGGAGTTTGACAAAAATACAATATTTCAAATACAGTAAAACCCTATTTAGTGCTTTCTTGATTAATGATGATTTGATATAACGTGATCGGCTAAAACCTTGAAAAACGCAAAAAAAATCAAGTTAGATTATGTTGGTAATTTAACTTAATTAATTAATTTAAAAATTGTATATTAATTAAATTAGCTATAAAGAATTTTATGTTAATAATAATTTTGAATAATAAACTGATGATTTCCCGGTAGCAGCATTAATTAGATTTTAAACAATTTAATAATAATTTAAACCTTTTGCTGCGAAGTATATATTTAATAAAATAGAGAATTTTCAACTATAAAAATTCTTGGAAATCGAAAAGGACTATTTTTATAGTTGGAAATTCTTTCATTTTATAAAATATATACTTCGCAGCAAAAGGTTAAAATTATTATTAAGTTGTTTGGCATTAGATTCACGGACTGAGCCAATTTGACTCATTTAAAATTCTATTGCTACATAGATATAATACTGATTTATTATTTTTTGAATACATATTTTGGTTTTATATACGTTATGAAATATAAGTAAATATTAATTACTCTGCGCTACCTACTCATTTCGCATATCGAATTATGTATACCTATTTTTACGGCTATTTTTAACCGTAAATCTAGTGTTAAAATTGTGAATAATATATTAACAGTTTAAATGTAAAAATAAATCTGTAATTTAAAATAATAAAATGTAGAATGAAGTGATTGGTGTTTTCTTAGTCTAGATATTGTTGGCGTAAAATAATCCTCTTGTTTAAATGATATTTATAATAATTAATTTTTGAATATTGAATTTTAAATTGTTAATTTAAAAGGATGCAGTTACACTTGGCATCTTTAGTGGCTTTTCATCGATTCGTATATAATATAATTATTCCTAAACACGAACCAATAAGTGAAAGGTGCCAATTAATCATTAAATTGTACTGCGTAGAACGTTATTACAAGAAAATTATTATTATAAAAAAATAAATATTCTATTCGTTCATTAAAAATTAATTCTTATAATTTTTTTAAATTATTCAAAATGAGTGAGTGTAAAGATAATAAAACAAAAATGACACTTTAAAGTTTAAAACATTGTGCTTGATATTAAAATGCAGCAGTTTAATAAATATCGAAAAAGAAGCAACCTCAACAATATTCAAATCACCCGAGAAGCCTTAAACGTAGCTTCAGATTTTCCTGTGATGAAATTTGTCCGCCCGTAATACGTGGATTTAGAAATTTTGAAAAAAAGGGTCTATGACTGATAGATAATGCTCAATTTCATCCCACCAACTTGTTTGAATTAATTACTTGCATTCCCATAGAAGTCGTTTTTCTACCACTCAACGACACGAAGTTAATTCAACCGATGTATCAAGAAATCATATCAAATAACCATCGTCGCATATTTCAATAATTTATTGATAAAACAGACTGAGAAAATAAGGATTCAATTGTGGAGTTTTGGAAAAAGTATAAAATAAGGGATACAATAAGCAATATTCAACCTCACGTGGCCCGAATTAACTGATTAAGGCATGAACAGAGTTTGGGAATTGATATGGTCTGATTTATCTAAAGATTCTCAACAGCAAGATTTTCTTGTTCATTAGATTGTCAGTCTAATCATTACAACAAGACTATGGGGGTTCAACTGAACAGGATATGTATGGGTTACTGCAGGTTTTGAGGGAGAGAGTTACCAATAATGATCTTCAAGAACTGGTAGAACAATGAACTCATGTAAAACTTGAAAATAAAGATTCTGAAAAAAATTACTGAAAGAGCTTGCTTCAAATTTCCTTAATAAAACTTTGGTAACCGAAATCGGTGATCAAATTGTGCCGAATGGTCCAAATTTAGAAAGAAGTGCAAAAGCAAAACAACGGTATTTTAGATACTATCTTGTGCTACTGACATTTGTCTAATGAACAAAAAATGAAAGAGATAAATGAATCACAGTAGACGACTTCATCACTAAAAAATCAAATATTTCAGAAGACCCAAAACCTTCATCACAAAGATTAACTCTATATTTCTGTGTGTCTATATTTACGCGTTATATAATTTATATGATTAGGTAAATTTATATATAAATAACTTAAAATTAAAGCTAAATTTTGTTTATTTATAGTCGCATGTTCTCCTTTCTTTATTTACTACGTGTTAAAAAGATCTCATTAACCGCTATTTCATTTAGCGCTTTGTCGTTCAGTAACGCAACGCGTCTTGTGAGTTAGACCTTAAGGTACTTTTTTCAATTCAAGATTTCTAAAGATTTATTTATATTTTTCACTGTGTTTATAATCATGTATTTATATTTGGCATGGTAAATATTAACTATTTATGAAAGGGAAATGTTTTATTTTCTTCAAATGAAGTTAAAATTCGTTTTTTTCAGAAAAATATAACAAATAATAATTCCGATATTATTTTTAAAAATCTCACAAATTTATTCAAAATGAATTTTATGCAAATCATAATTTATATAATTAATTAATAAAAATTATATATAATTAATTAATAAAATTATATAATAGATTTCAAATAATGAATATAATTTTTTAATAAAAAGTAAAACTTGTTAAAAGTGATTAAATATGATTTTTATAAAGATAACATTTATTTTATTTAATAAAAACTTTTTCTACTGTGCTAAAATGAATCCAAAAATCAATAATTCTAAAATTCACGCTCAAATGCTTTCCTTTGAAAATAGTTTTCGCCTTACTTTTTTTCGATGAAATTCAATTTACACCAAAGAAAATCAGAGAGATGTGTAAAAATATCATCATTAATCAAATTCAAATCAAAGTCTGCAAAATGAGAAAAAGAAATTTCTATTAATTAATAATACAATTTCATCTACTTATCCTCCAATTCGTTATTTCCTCAACTGTTTTATTAGAGAAAATTTCTTTTTCAAGATTTCTTTAGACAACAATTGAGAATTATTTTACTTTGACAGCATTTTAAAACTGATTAATTAATCATAGAAAGTAAATCTTTATTTTTTAGATAAAATTTGGAAATTTATAAATTTTAAAGATTTTTTAGGATTTCATAATTTGTATATTAGTATATGTGTGATTAGTTTTAGTCTCCTTTAAAATTTGTGGTGGGACAGCCGGGTGTTTGTATGTGGGCTAATAAATGATATACAATAACAAAAAATAATATTTACAAATTTATTAACAAAATAAATATACTTAGTTGTTCTATCGGCGAACCTTCAGTTATTTCGTCGGATATGTTTGGTGGATCGCAATCAAAGTCGATCTTATTATAACTTTTTACTGTGGGATCCGAACTTATTTTTCTGATTAATTTTTTAAATGTTCATGTATTAATTTTCTTCCAGCTCAGTTTTTGGATAATGTTCTACTTCAAATGTAAATCAGAATTTGTTTCTTTTTAATTGATTGCTTGAATATTTTCTGGTTAATTTACCGTTGTTAGGATTATAGTTGTTGTTTTGTTGTTTTAAAAATATTTTGATTTTTTATTGATTTTTTGAATTTGTAATTCTTTATAATAACTGTTTACTATAGGGAATTACTCTATAGGGAAATATAGTACTTTTGTTTTATTAACCCTCTCCGTATATTTGTCGAATATATTCGACATTAAAGCAAGATGTCACTTCCAGTTTCATAGGCAGTAGGGTATTGTGTGGACCCGGGAACAAAGACATATGACGTCATCGATGACGCCACAAAGACATATGACGTCATCGATGACGCCACAAAGACATATGACGTCATACCCCCTCCCCCGGGGGAGGGGGGTTTTTTTTTAATTTTTTTTTTTTTTAAAATTTTTTTAAAATTTTTTTTTTAAAATTTTTTTAAAATTTATATTACGTTGCGGTATTTTAAAATTTATATTACGTTGCGGTATTTTAAAAATATATTACGTTGCGGTATTTTGAAATTTTAATTATTAAATATATTACGTTGCGGTATTTTAAAAACTTATTTTGATGGTTAAATAAAATAAAATTATTACACACAATACTCAGACAAAATATTCTGTTCCCCTATGGTCACACACACAATGTAAAAAAATATTATTAATGTCCACACACGCAACAAGTTAGTGTTCTCATCTGTAATTATCATTTTCTTTTGATAATTTTTATAATAATAAGGAGTTACAATATATTTCCCTATCATTTCAATTTCAGTAAGAAATTGATCGACACAATCTAAACCGGTGAACGACTTATAAATTTTTACGCCCGTGAAATTATTAATAAAAAGCATACCGGCAGAAATAGGCAGATGACGTTGAAAGTAGCGAGTGTCTTTAGGTAAGATAGCCTCAAAGTCAGCGTAAATAACAAAGGGAGGAGTAACTGTTTTACTCCAATCAGTAAATTCTAAATATTTATTTTTAGGCAATGTGTACAAGGTAGTACCAAGCTGATTTTTATCGCAAAGACCCTTATGTCTATTAAAAGCGTCATCATTCCTAAAACCGTTTAAACATCTAGGGCACCACTGACTACAAATCCTAACAGGAGTGATTGAACTATTCCTACAATTAAGAAATCTATTTAGGTCTGTGATTCCAAGATAATGATAATTATCATTCTTTTCAATTAATAATAAATTGATAGGTATGGCTCCTACTATCTTACTCCTATATATTATATCAATAAAGGGATGTTTCATAACTGCATCTTCATCGAAAAAGTCAATCAAAGCCTTTTCGTTATAAGTAAGAACATTAATACTATAACCCGGATTTTGTTGTTCAAATTTACTTATATTTGATAGTTTCATCGGCATATCATTAGGATCAAATTTAATTTCAGAAAGATTGTAGGAATTAGGGCGATTTCTATATTGCCTATTTATACTGTCATATTTAATAATTGACAAGAAACTATACAAAAAGCAGAAGTGGTCATTATTAACTACATTAACGAGACAGCTTAAGTTTCTTAAAGATTTTGGGGTTTCAATAAAACTTCTACCACTTAACCGACTTATTTCAGCAAATTTAGTCAGAACAAAGCTTATGTATTCTATTTTATTGATAGTCCAATTACTACCTTTCTCATTAATTTTAATTATTTTTTCATTTAAACGAGCAATACCTTCGTCAATGAATGTATCGCTCCAAACTCGGGCGGAATTCGAGATTACAAAAGATTGTAACTCATCATCTTTTATAAATTCCACCTTTAGACAAAATTGAATTTTACATGATTTTAATTTATTTACATATAAATTTAATTTATTTATTAAAATGTCTGGTACAGAGACCGTTTTTAAATCTAAAGACGAAACGTCCATTTTTAATATAATATGATTATTATTTAAATCACTGGTGACATCTACGACACCATAACCTATTTGATTAATATTATAATTATTATTATTATTACCATTATTATAATAAATATTACTACTACTATTATTATTATCAATTTCATCATCACTTATGTTGATTATTTCAATAACTTTAGATTTTTTACTTGGTATTGAATTTATTTTTTCATTATTTTTTCTTTTATTCATATTAATTAGATTATTTATTTGATCATTTAATTTATTTACTTGATCTTTTAGTTTAGTTATTTCGTTTATATCATTATTATTGGTGTTGTTAGTATTATTGTTGGTGATATTATTATTGTTGGTGTTGTTAGTATTATTGTTGGTGATATTATTATTGTTGGTGATATTATTATCATTATTGTTGATATTATTATTGTTGTTGATATTATTATTATTATTGTTGTTGATATTATTATTATTGTTGTTGTTGATATTATTATTATTATTATTGTTGTTGATATTATTATTATTATTATTATTGTTAACAAATGATTCATATAAGCTATAGAAAAGAGACTTCTTAGAAGGTTTAAATTGTTGGAGATGGAGTCTATGCTTATTATAAAATTCCTTATACGTTATAACTTCAATAACCTCACATTTAGGGCATAGGATGTAGGTGACACCATTATATTTATGACTATAATATCTTTCCATTATATCATCGCAGTCATTATGATATTGACTATTACAAAAGTTTTGGTATTTCAAACCTATGAAAATATTTTTATCATAAAATGTTTAAAAAATATTAAGATAATAATCATTTTTAAAGTTTAAGATATTTTTCGTAAGATATTATTCAAAATTGTCTTTTAAATAGTATCTTATAAAAAATATTATAAAATATATAATTTAATTCGTTTTCATAAATAAATAAATAATTCTTTTTCTAAAATAGATTTTATTTTCATAAATAATATATAAAAGTTATTAATTATAATGTTCAAAATCATCATATTTAATAAATCTTCTTTTCAAAATCATCATAAATAAATAAGTAAATCTTATTTTCATGAATAAATCTTCTTTTCATAAATCTTCCTTTCAAAATCATCATAAATAAATAAGTAAATCTTCTTTTAAAATATCTTCTTTTCATGAATAAATCTTCTTTTCATAAGTTTCTTTATAATCTTCTTTTAATTATTATTATTATTATTATTATTATTATTATTATTATTATTATTATTATTATTATTATTATTAATATTGTTTAAAAAACTTAAAAACTTATAACAATAAATAAATACTTACATTTTCGTCCTTTCGAAAGAAATTTTCCAGCATCAGCACCAGCAGAAGTATTTATTACATTTCCATCTAAAAGCATAATAAAAATAATAATGATAATAAGAGTAAACTATTACCATTTATTCTATTCATGTCTACAACTTGTCCGTCGATATTCATTTTAGTTTGTTGATTAGTACCTAATAATCATATTAAAAATAATAAAATAATAAAATAATAAATTTACCATTAATTCCTCCAACGATCTTTCCGTCAACTCTTTGAATATTGTTGTTGTTCATGTTGTTAAATATTGTTAATAGATTTTTAAAAGTGATGAAAAATGAAAGTGTAGACTATATAAGAGAGATATTACAGGTTTTATTAACCGACCAATGAAAATAGAGATAGGATAGGAAAAGACACTACATGTTTGTTTATACAAACCATGATGAAATAATGACCTTTACATGTCTTTATTACTCAGTGCTTTGTTACTTTGCACTGTACATGCACTGAACATGTAATAGTATTACATAATATTTTTAAACATAAAATTTAACAAATAATATATTAAACATAAAATAATAATATATTAAACATAAAATAATAATATTTAACAAATAATAATAATATTTAACAAATAATAATAATAATAATAATAATAATATTTAAGTAAATAATAATAATATTTAACAAATAATTAAAATACTCAACAAATAAAAATCATACATTTATTAACCATCAAATTTATTATACAACAACCATGCCAAACAGTGTTGACCACATGTTTGAGTCAATGGATTTTGAAACATAGTTTTATTATATACAATAGGTTTCCCAATTGTTTGAAGTTTTGATATCAACAAAGCAGGATAATAGAAACCCATAGGATCGAATACGAATATATTACTAGGTTTCACATATATAGCTATCCAATGTTCTCCACCAAGATGAGACGAATGAGTATTGACGATTATGGCTTGATTATTGCTCAAATAAGGAATTTTATCGAGAGGAAAAACACCTACAAATTCATTTCCTAATATTTGTTTTCCAATTCGATTAACCTGAACAGAACTACTTTAATAAAATTAAACAGTATCAAAAAACTTACTCCATGACAACTTTTTGTGTTTCTATATACATTTATACTAGCACGGTTCTATTTGCAGTAATTTGAACTTCATTTTCAAATACTCCATATATTATAACATGTACCGGTTCAGTAATGGCCTTTGCAAACTTAATATCCAGTCGTAAATTTCCGTTTTGTGGTAGTTGACTCTGATTTAAAAGAGATATTCGATGATGTGTTTAAATTATTTAATAAATGTATTAGTCATATTGTCTTGAATATTTTTTAACAGTAACTTTGTGAACAATTTTTATACATTGTGTGTAATAATAATATGTTAAAGTTTTGTTAGTTACCTTTATGACCTTTACCCAGTGTGTTAATAAATTTTAGTGTATATTTAAAGTATAATTTCTTTGTTAATGTTTTGTCTTGAATATTTTTTAACAGTAACTTTGTGACATTTACCTTTGTGAGCAGTACCCATAATAATAATAATAATAATAATAATAATAATAATAATAATAATAATAATAATAATAATAATAATAATAATAATAATAATAATAATAATAATAATAATAATAATAATAATAATAATAATAATAATAATGATAATAATAATAATAATAATAATAATAATAATAATAATAATAATAATAATAATAATAATAATAATAATAATAATAATAATAATAATAATAATAATAATAATAAAAATAATATTAATAATAATAATAAATTTAGAAAATATGTGTTTTATTACATTGTTTAATAATACCCTTGCGAGTTGTTGAGCGTGACCAGTACCCTTGTGAGCAGTACCCATAGGGGGACAGAATATTTTGTCGGATAGACTCGGAGTATATAGATTAATAATAATAATATATCGATGAGAACACTAACTTGTTGCGCGTGTGTGGACATTAATAATATTTTTATACATTGTGTGTGTGTGTGACCATAGGGGAACAGAATATTTTGTCGGATAGACTATATTGTGTGTAATAATAATTTTATTTTATCAACCGTTAAAATAAGGTTTTAAAATACCGCAACGTAATATATTTTTAAAATACCGCAACGTAATATATTTTTAAAATACCGCAACGTAATATAAATTTTTTAAAAAAAAATTTTAAAAAAAATACCCCCCTCCCCCTCCCCGGGGGGGGGTAGGGGATATGACGTCATATGTCTTTGTGACGTCATCGATGACGCCATATGTCTTTGTTCCCGGGTCCACACAATACCCTACTATAGGCCATTGCAAAAGTACATCGTTTTCACCGCGCATTATGAAAAAGAAAACAGAAAGATGTGTCCCTTTTCCAGCTTTGAATCCATCGGGATGAAGCTGAAGGCACATTTTGTAACCGTTTTTGTGGGAATAGAACGGGTCACTATAAATATCAGCATTATTTTTTACACGGAGAGGGTTAATACAACTTACGCAATAATATAAAACAATGACTTTACTTTGTCATCCCTATACAAATTTCATGTTTATATATAGATTACTTTAAGTCGGTTCCCTCGGACTCCTCGAGGCCTTTAAATCAAAACAATAAACGACCCAACGTAAATTGAAATAACAAAATTCACAATCTTTTCTCACCAATTTACAATTAATAATCAAAGTTACGTTTGACTGATTCTCCGCTCGGTGTTGATGCTTTGATAAAGATAATATTCACTTTTTATTCTCTTAGGTTCTCCTGACCAACGTTTTCCTTTTGTTTCTTTGATTTGATCATTTTCACTCTTTTTATTCTTATTCTATCTTTTCTTTTCCCCTAATCTCCTAAATTCGTTTTAGCCTTTTCCTAAGCTCGGTTTCTTCTTACCCTACCTGAGGCAAAATGCCGATTTTCTCTGATTTACACTTTCCTTATATACTCCTCGAAATCGGGATGACAAATGGTTATTGCCGAGCCAATCTTTCACTTGACATTTGCTTCCACGTATCTGCTTCGGCTGTCACCCATAATGGTCCAACGAACGAAGATAATTAATGGCCCTTCCGGCCTTTCTACACGCACTATCTTCTACTTGCTCTTTTCCCATTAATCATTGTGTCAAGCTAATGGGCCCAAATTTTCCTTCTGATTGCTTTTCTTCTTGTTTACCCAGCTCGGGTTTCCTTCATCCCTCGGGTTCTCCACTGGCTCGGGTTTTCTATTAGCCAATTAATTAATTAATTAACGTTTTCTGTTTTTACACATTTGAATGCTTTTCGACCCTTCCTAACCATTTTCTGATAAATCCCTGAACATCATCTTGTTGACCATTAGCTACTCTATACCTGTCCCGATTTCCCCATTCGATTTCGATGATTTTACCATTGATTTTTCTCGGATTTCCAGATTCTTGCCTTTCGAATTGCTTCTGGCATTTTCTAATACTGCTTCCATCACACTCAGAGGCGGATTTTAACAAATTGAGGCCCTAGGCAAAAATCAATTATTGTGGCCCCTCTAATATTTTTTTTTCATGGCTTAGTTTCTAAATTTTGACCAAAGAAAGCCCATTTATAATATTTTATTTCGTGATTTATTTTTTGCAAAATTATCAATTAATGAGTCATAGTTAATTTTTTTTACTAGATCGCTTTCAATTGCCATGATAGCTAAGTGATTTAGTTTTTTTTGGCCAAGTGACGTCCTTAGGTAGTTTTTGACCCGCTTAAGAATGCTAAATGATCTCTCACCAGACGCATTTGCAATTGGGATTGTTAAAAAAAATTTTAGGATTATTTCAACGTTTGGAAATGTTGATGATAACCTTCCAGAATTGATGCATACATTTCAGGAAGTGTTAATAATTTTTCCAATTTTACAAAATGAAGGAACTGTTCAATCTCATCTTTGAATACTAATTGATTTATGTCATCTTTATAGTGTTCAGCTAAATTTGATACACACTGAGCAAATTTTTCTTCAGGCAAATCTAAATCAACAAATATTAGAAACTTTTCTAATACCTTGTCATAAACTACAGACCTTCTTTTTATTTCACAGTTTAAAGTATCACAAATTGAGTAAAATGTTTCAACTTTGAATAATTCTTTCCCACATAAAATTGTGTCATTATCAGAAGTTTCATCGAATAGTATTTTTCTTTTCCTGTTTCGATTTTTTGCTGTTGAGTATTCTGTACTACCAGATAATTCGATGGCTCTTTTTCCATTTGGTGAAAATATGCATCATTAGTTCGAATACTAAGTATGAATTCTGATAAAGATTTCAATAAATATGTTCCCTTTTTGTAAGTTACATTCTTTGCTTTGTAACGATTTATTGGTGGCATTGATTCTTTGCAATAGCGTATTCCAAAAAATCAATAACAGAGCCGTCTCTAAATCTTCAAAACTGCTATGTAATTTTTCGCCTCATTTTCGCTATGGGTTTTTCAGATGGGTTAATACAAATTTCACCAAGAACAGTTTTATGGAAGAAAAATTCATTCTTACAGTTAATACAGCTTCAGCTCTAGATGACCATCGAGTGTCGCATATACGTTTAAAGTATGGCTTAATGTTTGATCAGTATTCATTAGCTGATCCCATCTCTTTGTCGAAGAGGAAAAAAAAAACAAACAAATTTTGAATAAAATCAAAGAATCTAATAGCTTTAGAAGAACATTCTGCTGCTGTATTTCCAACTAAATTTAAAGAGTGTCCTGCGCAAGGTACAAATTCAGCATTTTTGCTGTAACATTTAATTTTGGCTTGGAGACCGTTATAAATGCCTGACATGTTCGCAGCATTATCATACGTTTGTCCCCGGCAATTATTAATGTTCAGCCCTAATTCTGACAAGGCGGACAAAATCTTTTTTTCTAAATATGTTGCATCATGATATTCAATCGAAATAAAACATATGAACCTTTCTTGAATTTTTTGATCCAGATCTACGTACCTGATAATAATAGTTAACTGGTCAGTATGGCTTGCATCAGGCGTGGAATCAACTATAAGAGCAAAATAGTTAGCTTGTTTTATTTCATCAACAATGGATTTTGTACGGTTTTGCCCATAAGTTCTATAAATTCATCACACGTACTTTTAGATAAATAATTAACATGCCCACTTCCGCAATTACTGTATTTTTCTAAGTGAACCTTTAAGAAGTCATCAAATTCAGCCAAATATTCAATACAGCTGAAAAAATTGCCTTTGGAAGAATTATCATGTCCTCTGAACCCTAAACCCAAACTCCCCAAAAGTTTAACTGTAGCAACGACTCGTTTTAATACCTCTCGCCAATAAATTGACTCTTTTTCTATTACCTGTAAAAGTTTGGAATCGATGCGACCACTTATTTTAGCACGACGAACATAAGCACACATACAACTTTTATGTTCTTTCGACTCATCATGTCTTTTCAAAACGTCTACAATATTTTTCCAATCTGAATATCCTGAAACTAGAACATTAGAATTTTTTACTAAATAGTTTACAAGCAAAGCAATAAACAGATTTCGTTGTTTCAGAATAAATCAACCATTCTCTTAGCTCTTGAACTCCGTTTATTTTAGTCGTATAAAAATGTACATCATTTAATTTTCGGTATATTTGTTGATCATTGTTATCTTTATAACATTTTTTAGAAGATTCTAAATCTCCCACATTTTTGGGTTTTGTACAGATACAATGTTCAATCAAATCATTAGTAATTATTTTTGGCCATAAACCAATGTCAGTAAAGATAGGATAAGTATTTGTACTTACTACTTCACTCTCAATTTCAACCTCAATGTCATTGGTAGTGGGAACGCAATTATCACTTGCACCTACTTCTGCACAAAGACTGCTTATCGAAAGATTAACATCGCTACCAGCTATTACTGGTAGTGAAACAGTTTTATCTGCAGCCACAGTACTGGTAGATGGAACATTTTATCCAAAGACATAAATTTAGCAAGGGAGTTTCTTGATTTTCGTTTTCCTTCAATTGAATTTTTTTTCGCAATCGTTTTTGTGCGCCAGACTCGAAAGTTCTTTTCATTTTAACGTATATTTGTCAATATTTTTCTTTAAAAATAAATGGAATAATTGTCGATTGAATTATGAAATATTAAATGACGAAAGCAAGAAGCAACAACGATTGGTTTTGGTAGTTTAAAAAAAACTGTTGGGTATTCGGAAAATATCAATCTAAAATCAAAATTATGCTAATAGTCAATACGTACAAATATTTATTTTCAATATTCAAAATCATGATGTTAACGTGTAACAAAATTCAAACAATAAATGAAATGAAATTGCATATGCATTTTCTGTTTTGGAAAAGAAATATACAAAATACAAATACAAATTCAAAGCTTGCTTGGTTGTTGTTTTTTCCTATTTGAATTTTTATATTTATATTTTGTGGTATCATATAATTTTATTTTGTATTTAAAGGCCTACTAATTTTATTTTGTAAATAAAAAGTTTAAAATCTGAAATGCTACGGGCTATTGTTTTTTTTTTGTAATTTTTTTTTTTAATTTTTCAGAGTTTAAAACCTATTCGTGGGGCCTCAAATTCAATTTATAAAATAAAATTAGTAGGCCTTTACAAAATAAAATATATTATATTCAAAATATAAAAATTCAAACCTTGCTTGGATTTTGCTTTTATCCTATTTGTTATTTTTTCGTTTTTGAATATGTGCAAATTCTTTTACTTATAGAAATTGAGGCCCCAAAAGGTTTTAACTCTGAAAATTTTAAAACTGTTAAAGTTTAAAATCTGAAATGCTACGACTTTGATTTTTTTTTTTTTAAAAAAAATATAATTTTTTTTTTGGATTTTGGAGGCCCTTATAAATCCGAGGCCCTAGGCAAATGCCTAATCTGCCTACAGGTAAATACGCCGCTAATCACACTTTCCTTTACTATCGATTCTGTGCATGATCACGCTTTTATTTGTCTTTTTTCTTCACTTACTTTTTATTTAAATTATTAACCTAAATTTCATTTAAATTTATTTTAATTTACGGACCTCAATATATATATATATATATATATATATATATATATATATATATATATATATATATATATATATATATATATATATATATATATATATATATATATATATTATATAGTATCTTTTAAAAAGTTTGACAATTAATCAGTAAATATATCGATGTTATTTTGATATTCAAGAATTTTCGGGACTGCCTTTTCAAATGATTTTACGTCTTGTTGGCTGTTCATCATCTCAATATTTCTTCATTAATATGTGATTAGAATTTTTAAGAAAATTTATTGAAACTATGTGAAAATATCATGTCATCCATTTATTCAACACAACATACTTGTTTCCGTCAAAATCACTTGAAAAAACCAGTAGTGAAAATCCGTGAATATCAAAAAAACATCTATATAGTTACTTATTCCTAGTCGGGCGTTTTAATAAAAACAATGTCAATTTAAAATAAATCAGTGGTAAAATTTGAAAAAAGTTCTTATAATATATATATAATAATAATAAAAAATTAAATTATAAAATCCTAAATAATTTTTCAAATATATATATATATTTATTTGTTAGATACCTAGCCAATGATGTAAGGTTTTGTTTCAGTTGTTAAAATTCTAATATTTTAGTGGTTGAATTGCCTCATTACTTTTTTGATAAAATTATAGTAAAAAATATTAATATAAAGTTAGAAAGAACGCATTGCAACTTAAAATAACATAATATATGAATAGTTTCGTTAATAATACTTTTTTAATTACTCTGAAAAGTAATTAAATCTTCATTAATTCTAACATCCATCAAAGTAATTTTAGTAAGCTGGTTGAATTTTTCAATTTGTATTTCCATAGAAAATGTTTATGAAATAATTTTCTTTGTTAGCTCTAACAATGTAAGTTGAAAAGATTCTTCATAATTAAATTCGAATCGTATTTTCCAAAGAATAATGAACAAAAAAAAGAAAATTTATTTAAAAATGGATAATAAGAGAAAATAATTATAAGTTCTCTTCTAATTTTGTGACATACAAATTTTGGTTTATTATAGCTATTCTGTATTCCTTCACAGAATTGTCGTGTAGATTATTTTGTTTATTTAAATGAAATATTCAATATCTAAGAAATGGCATGTCAATGGAATTATTTATTAATAAATATTCATAAATTTTTTATTTATCATTAAATGAATTTAAATCACACAATTTTTATGTAAATTCATAATGATTAATAATAATAATAATAATAATAATAATAATAATAATAATAATAATAATAATAATAATAATAATAATAATAATAATAATAATAATAATAATAATAATAATAATAATAATAATAATAATAATAATAATAATAATAATAATAATAATAATAATAATAATGAGTAACAATCACCTTAGCGATATTATTTTAAATTCTAAATCAACATTAATCCGTGACAATTCTTCTTGGAGATTTTTTATAACTTTTTTATAAAATGCATTTAGCTCAGAACTAACTGGAGACCCAGGAAGCATATAGGACTTGAAATCGTTTTCAATTGCAATATCCACGATAATTGTAGCAACTGAAGTATAATTGAAAATTCAAATAATAAATTAAAATTCTGATGACCAAAAATATTTTATTTTGATTAAATTTGTCATTTTTTTAATCATCAACATCAATCATTATTGTTAAAATTTATATTGTAATTCAATAAATTAGTTTTTTAATGTCAAAAAAATTAACAAATTTTCCAATTCATTAAAAATTTCATTATTGGTTTAAGAATTTAAAGGATTTTATTTATTGAATTTTAGAATTATTAAATTTTTTAATTATTTAATAAAATTTATAAAATTTTTCTTTTTAATATACTGCGTCAAAATATTTATGATTTTCTTCAGTTTCACGTTGTGATATTTCTCTTTAATTCGATTAAGTTATCAATGAATTACATTCAGTTAATAAATTCTTTTCCAAAATTGCACAGGTTAAAACAACTTTTAATGATAAAATGAATTAATATATAGAAATATTTAGACATTCCTTTTACAATATATTTCGATAGTTTCATTGTCATCATCAGCTAGGATAGAAAAAAACTTAAATTAAACAAATTAAAAATTATTATTAATTAAATAATTTAATAAACATATCAAAAAAACATCGATATTTTTACTGAATCATAGTCAAATTTTTTAATAAATAAAATCATTTTATTATAAAGAAGCGCCACTCGAACATTCGTTTTTCAATATATTTCGACAGTTTTCCCGATATCATCAGGTAGGATAGAAAAAGTTGAAGATGGTATAGATTTTATAAACCATTTTTATTAATTTACCTTTAAAAAATATATTTATAAAACATCATATTTATCTTGTGGTTTCACTTCTGATCGATTTTTTATTACAAGAATTTTTATATTAATGTTTGTAAGACTATAGATCAAAACAATATATAAGGTACACGGTATTTCGGCACAGCCTTTATCAAGTGTGAATATTTATAAAATTCTAATTTATATAACAAATTAGTTTCCAATTTTTACTAAATATATTTAAAAATATTAAAATATTTAATTATAATTTTATTTTAAGATAACTTTTATAATTTTTAATAACTTAATAATTTAAAAATTTAAAACAACAATTTGCACACCCACAATTTACAACTATTTAAAAACTTTCAAAACATAAGTTTTTGTAACATTTTGCACATTAGTTTTCTGATTCAATTATTTTATCAACAAAGCTTCAAAAATTACTGGTTTATATTTATTATATTTATTAAAATGTTTTAATGAAGATCAAAATTTAGGATCAGAATACAATCCAACCGGAGTATTTAACTTATTGACAAACATATTTCGTACTTTATATGACTTAGCCACGATTTCATAATTTATCATTTTCTTATAATCTGTAAATCCTTCCGATTACGGCAATACCAATACAAATTTAGTCAATTTTAGAGAAACCTGAAGAGACTCACTCACTATTAAATTTATTTATCTCACCAACCAACTCACCCACACCGGTGAAATTACACTCAGACACTTTCAAACATGGATCCTTAAAATCTTTAATAAATATTAATAAATAGTCTCTTTTATCATCATTAATAAAAAGGATCAACAACTTCAAAATTATTATTATTAATATAAATTTTTAATGTAATTTAAATAATTTTTTTATTTTTAAATTAGACATCATTTATTAAAATTATATTAAACTTCATTTTAATTTGAATCATTGATCCAAAAAGTTTAGAATTTTAAAAACAAACCTATTTAACGTACCAATTTAACCATTCAATGCATTTGAAAACAATAACAACAATCCATATGCCCTCAATTTGATATCTAAACTATTTAAAAACATTCAAAACACAAGTGTTCATAATAATCTTACATTCTTTATCCGATCCAATGATCTTATCCACAACACTTTATATACAACACTTGCCCAATAATTTTTTAAAATATTATAGTAAATTTTAAAAATCAAATCTACATATTTTTCTCATGTTGTATTTATTGTGCTTACTAATATTAGTCAATTTCTTCGGAGCCAATTGCAGTAAATTGATAATAATTAATAAATAATAATAATAATGATTTTATAATCAGCCTAATTGATCTATAATATTTATAATTTTTCTATACTAATTGATGTTGACAACGAGACTGTAAAATTATATCGTATAACTGATATTTAAGTGGTGTTTTTTATAATTCAATCATTACCGTGTTTATCTCACAAATTATTATAAAGAAATGTATTTATTAAATAAATTTTAAATACTTCTTAAATTGGTTCATATGTTTGAAATTGAATGAATTTAATTTGTTTTATTTTGCGCTTACAAAACAATAGAAGCAATGTACTCCAATCATAGTGTCTATTAACTATATCATAAAAACAATTTTTATAATAAAATGTAAATAAAGTTTTTTTAATATGATAAATAGTAAGTTTGTCTGATGATATCATATCAAAAAATTTATTATATTCGACAACACTTTTGCAGGATAAACTCCAGCTAGGTTCAAAAAGTGAGCTACGCATTGTACATATGCAGCTAAAGAATTTTCTCTCAAAAGTCTTTTTTGAACACCTCGATACTTTCCCGACAAATTAGAACCGTTGTCGTAGCTTTGTCCACAGCAATTCTGGAAATTCAAACCATATTTTGAAAGTTTTTGCAGTATTTCTGAACTTAATCCTTCTACAGTGTTTTCATTTATATCAATAAAATTCTCACTGACGACATATCCTTCGTCAGTCAGCTCGACAGAACGAATTTCTTCACAAATATGCTCTTCCTTTAAAATATCAGTTGTTAAATCAAACATAATGGAGTAATATTTTGCATTTTGTATTTTAAAGATTATTTAATTCCTAACTGTACTTGACAAGATATTAATAAATTCGTTTTGAATATCTTTAGAAATATATTTATTTCTGTTTTAGCCTTCTAAATGGTTTTTCAAAGCAACATCATAAAGACAAACTAATTCGATCGAATTCAAAAATATTCCACTATTTGAAGCTCAGAGTCGGTCAGTATATTCACGTAAAGTGATGCAGCCTAATAATACTTTGAAGATATGTTAAAATTTTTCTGCATTCATTATCCATTTCATTCAATAATAGTTTATCAATTGCAGACTTTATTTTTAGTTGTTGTTCCAAAATCTTTCCAAGCAAAAAAATGTTTTTTATGCTCACTTAAATTTCCATGTTCTCCTAATCTAGTATTTAAATGTGTCCAATCATTGAATCCTTTATTTATATCTAACATTAAATTTAAATCAGTATTTTTAGAAATATATATGCAAGGAAAACAAAATATTTTGTCCAATTTAACACTATAAATAAGCCAAGATCTTACAATTGTTTCCGCATTTGTGAACCTATCATTTGAGAATTTTCTTTTTTCTGTATATTTGTGCTAGTTGTATTCTCTTCCCTGTTCTGGCCTCGATTTAACTAAGTATTCATGAATTTTGTTATTTATAACAGGCCAAGAGCTTGGATATTTATGGTCAAAATTTAGAAATAATTCTTGATTTTCAAAGTCATCATTCATCATCAATGAAATTTCATTCTTCTCTATGATCTTGAGCCGAAAAATCGATTTTTTTTCGAGATTTTTCGACTTCTGGCTGCGTGGAGCCAAAAGTTTTTTCTTTGCTGTTTCTCATTTCTTGAATTTTATCGGTGTTTGATAATTCGTCTTGATAATTTTTTTTTCTTGATAATTTCATTATTTCACTTTGTTTTTTGGCTTCTGCTTCAAATGTGGTTTTTTCTTATGAAATTCGTAAACAGATTTTCTTTTTCATTTCAGACATCATTAAACTAAATATATAAAATAAAAAATAATATAAGTGAATATCACTTACTTTTTACTTTTAATTAAAATATTAATAAAAATTGGAATTCACAACACTACTATCCAATACTGTCTAACTAAATACAATTAAAAGCGTACACCGATGAAAGTTATTTATATACGAGTAATATTGATTTTCTAGTCTCCGCAAATAAATAGTTACTTGCAAATTTGCCACTTGAAATATGTTTTGTAGCAATTTCTATATATATTTATAGTGGTTACTACTGAAATTAAAAAAGTCAATTCTTTTTTCGTCCTCGTTTGCAGAAACATGCACATGCATTTTTGATGACCGGTGAAAATAAAAAAGAGGAATACCCGAATCATTTATGGCTCCCTATAATAAGTTGCGCACTGGATAAATGCCCCGGTAGCCCGTGCTTTTCGCTGGCACTGGTTGGTATTAATACATTTAAGTATTATTTTGTTTTATTGAATAATGAAGTTATAATAGAAATTTAGAGAAATTTAAAAATTACA
>CAUHTR010008000.1:70745-93003 GCA_959609185.1 Schmidtea polychroa
ATTTAAACATTATAAATGTACTATAATTAATTTAATTTTTTGTCTTAAATTTGTGTTGAATCCGGACCACTTTATCCCGGCGACAATTAATTTCAATTCTTTGAAATATTTATTTGTTCATTCTTTTTATTAATTATTATTGCATGAAAACCATTTTATTTTAAATTATGTAAAAGATTCTTTGAAATAATATAATTTTCATGCAATGTATTCTTTATTTGTTATTTATTATTAGCACTTGTGCACTGACAAAATTTACATCCTTTTAGATTGATTTTGAGTCTAATAGACGTCAATTTTTAAATACATATTTAACAAGAATTTATTTAAGCAAATATATACAGAATGCTCCCTACAAACACCATTTTTTTGCATTTATAAGATTGAGTTTTAGAATTTCTAAATTTTTTGATTATGGTCCAAAATATTATACAGAACTCAGAGCAGTTTATTAGACAGCAACATTCACTGAATAAGTTTACTATAAATAACGTAACATCTCCAATAAATATTATTAATATTAACCGTTTGCGGACGGAATTAATTTTAATAAGTAGTATATATATTTAGCATAATTTTTTAGTATACGAATGCCCGATATCGTGGTATGATTTTTTTAAAGTTTGGCCAGAACATCTGGAACAAAATTTATGGCCAGCAATGTTGGCCTACCGTCCGCAAACGGTTAGGGTATTAATGAAAATTATTTATTAATGTCATATGTAATAATCATTCGATTTGCATGTTCACGATGATTTCAATATTCGAAACATCTGTAAAGCAGTCTTCTTTCTTTACTGGTTTCTCCAAACACCAAACCCATATTTCTAATCGCACGAATTTTCATAACTTTTCACTACTATTATATGTATCAGAATTTACTGTCTCGTTATTAAATATCTTCGGGGTTAATTGTCCACATGATTAAGTGTTTTCAGGATTAACTGTCTCTGGATTAAATGTACGCATACCGATTTTATTTATAATTTTTTTGTTGTAGTTATTCATATTAAACAAATCAAAAAGCACTGATATTTTTAGAACAGGGTTGGTTAAACCTTTAAAGATACGGGTTAATTAAAATTTCTGTGAGGTACATGCAGGCAAATTTTTCCTAGTTTTGTTGAATTTCATTATTACAACCAATAACAATAATTGCAATACATTATATTTTTATAATATTTTATAAGTGATTTGGAACTGCTTATTTATTATTTAACCGATATGTCGATTTAGAATTTACAGAATTGAAAAATTAGCTTGTGGCAATAGCACTTGTACTGTACTTTGCATTTTAAGGAAATTGGCTATTGTAAAATGTAGTTATAAAAAAGGCAATTTATTTTAACCGGAAGTTAATGTATTTTCTTTCAACTCAAAACAATTAATAATATTAAAAATTCATTTAAGGTGGTGTATTTTAAATGATCCAGACTATAATTGAATGTATTTTAGTGCTCGTCAAGTGCTAGTCACATGTGGTCGCTTTTATTTGTGAATATTAAAAATCAATAAATAACTTTAATTCGATTAAAATAATTTTGGACAAAGTATAAAATTCATTTAAAATATGTATTAATTTACATTAATGGCATACATTTTCGTTTGAACATATAGTGTTTATTGAGTTTAAATTGATAATAATAATAGTTATTGTATGCAATATATTTCATCAATGTATTATCTAGTGTTAAAATATGGTTTCGTTAATTTTTTCAAATAAGTTTTCATTGATAAAAATTTTTTGATCAATTTTTAATTATATTTCTTATCCATAACAAAATAAAAGGCACAATTTGCGGATAGAATTGAACAATGGTGGTTTTATAATTTAGTTTTTTAAAAGTTTTAATAATTTTATTATTATAAATGACATTATTTTATCCAGATTTTTAATACTTATAAAATGATAAATTTACTCTTAGATTTGTTTATTGTAATGATAATTTTTTTAAAAATTAAATTATTTATGTAATAATTTGTTCATTTAAATTTTTGTTAACAGTTACGGAATATAAGTTATGAAATATTTAAATTTTTAAGAAGTACTTGAATGCATGAAGTAGGTTATAATATTAGCATTTAAGGTACATATCATCAGAAACCTCAATTAATTTTTATAAGATGATTCAATAAGAAAGCCGTTACACAGATATGTAAACATACAAATATAAAAGTGTTTCTATTGTTTGTTATTGTTGCGCGTGGTATTTTCTTTGCTTATAAGAACTCATTGTTTACGTTTACGACAGATTTATAGTAATTTGTGATTGGTCACTCATTGTGGGCAAGTATTTTTTTGTCAGTGTTCCGCGTTTTTATATTAATTGAGAACCACTGGCATAAAGGAATTTTAAATCTGCTAAAAGAACATTATATAAAATTAGTAAATGTAGAGGCCAACATTATGATAGTGCGAACGTTATGAGTGGGATATAAAATGGTGTTCAGGCTATTTTTGAGATAGTATTAAAACGTCACTGTTTATAGTTCCCATTATTCTTCAGAATTCTCTAAAATTATCACAATAAAAAATGTTGTACCTAATTTTTGAATTTTATCCTTTTAATTTATTTTATTTTTGCTTGTATTTTAGGGTTGCCTTATTATATTGTTGTTCCAAAATCAAATAGAAGTACTCTAAATTTAGTTTATAGAGTATATTACCAGGCTTTACAAAAGAAATTTAGTAAAAAAGTTAAAAATTCTGAAGTGAAAAATATTGCCACTAATGATACAATAAACTCAACTAGTCAAGGAAGTTTCAAAAGAAATGATATTACTGCAGTTAATCAACAGTAAGTGTAAATTATTTTCAATTAATTAATTCCCAAAAATATGTGAAAAACTAGAAAAACGCCATTTTAATTCATATATAAAAATTCTATGGATTAATGTGCGAAGGAACAATAAAATATTAGATGTTCTACGATTTGATAATCTGATTATAATAAATCTTAATGATGTTACATTCGAACGACGATTAAAATGTAATGTTTTCTGAATACACTAATAATCACTTTACTTTTGTATCATTTTTTCACATTTAGTTTAACATCCGTGAAGAAAATTCTAGTAACACTAAAAAGTAACAAAAATCCAAAACCAAATCATTTTCAAAAACTTTATAATATTTGCTTCATACATGAATGGATAAAAAAAATTAGTTTTTATTTCTTGAAAGTTAAAAAGTTGTAAAAATACACAATGATCAATACAACGGATATACAAGTTTAGACTTCCAAAATAATAAAAATAGAAAGACTGTTTCACTATACAAGGAAATAGAATCTATCTGACAAAATTGTATTAGCATAGATATATATTAATTTTAAGATTTTACACTAATAATAATAATCTTCAAAACTAATAAATTAAATTAAATTATTTAAAAAACTATTTATTAAACAACTGTTTAATTTTTATTTATTTAACATATTCCCGCCAAATACTATAGTTTTCTTTATCTCTATTCTGATTCATAATTGAAGGATCGGAAATGTGCTGGTTTTATGTTTCTATTTCGTCTTATTGAGTATCTTACCGATCTGCTGGTTCCACTTGTTGTTTCGATATTTCAGGTATTCATCCATTATCTGTCTTTTTTTCTTTTTAGTTTTCACATTTCTTCCCCAACTGTTCTTTACCGTTACAATATCATCTGATCTACTATGATTTTTTATTTGAATATGAGTTCGCTTAATTATCTTATCCATTATATATTTAAGCTTCAGTGTCCAAATTGTTTATTTTATCTATAATTTCACATGGTCCATTATATCTTTTACTCAGTTTAACTTTAACAAGTGCCCAATTTTTACCTCTACTTTTGTGTTCCGTTTATTTTTATTGAAAATCTTTTCCAAATACTTTCTTGCTTTTTCTGGCCTTATTTCAATTTTATTTTTACTACGCTTAATATCATTTCTCAAACTCTCAATAAAGTCTTCCATGTTAGATTTTTCAATTCTTCATATTTTCTTTAACTTTTCTTCAGTTTCTTTACAAACATTTCCAAATGCATATATCCTGTAGTCTTATGAACTTCACTTCTTAACTCATACTCTTTCGTCGGTATAACTCATCTTCACTGTTGCCGCCATAATACTTTTACTTTTATGAAGTCCTTTACTTGTGAGACGTGTTAATGAATAGAATTTATAAAGAAAACGTAATCCGAATCGATTCTGGACAGAATGATCCAATATTCTCACATATATTGGTTACTATTGAACCAAAACATAAATAGCTTTATTTTTAGAAATGTATGCTAAAACACTTCTTATAATAATATAACAACTTGTTAAGGATCCTGATCAAATAAATTGTGTTAAACATTGTGTTAATTTTATTTCAATTAAAAATTGGTATATGAAATAATTAGTGGATGCTGTTCCCGGACTTTTTTTCAATCCCGGGATCCGGGAATTTTTTTAATATTAAAAATTTTACAATTGTACTATAATTCATTATTTTTATTTACAAAAAACATACAATAATAAAAATAAAAAAATTTAATGCACCTTGTCTGGTATATTTTTTAAACTTATTCGAGTTTTTTACAATATGTTTTTAAAAAACAAAACATCATTTGAATGATCTGACAAACCCACTCGTTTTTTGTTACAATTGTTCCAGAAATTGAAAAAACTCGCTCTGATTCGGGTGATGTTGGTTTGATTGTCATTACTGAATTATAAATTTTTTAAGAGTATGTGTCATTGTTCCTGTTGCCGCATATAATCTCATCTTCTTTTGTATATATGTTGTTTTGTCAAGTTTTACAACTTCCATAGTTTTCTGTGATTTACTTATTGCACTTGCCAAAGACTTCTTCAAATAATCGTTTGTAGTTGATGGTTTTGGTAAAATAATATCGCTTGTTGTTGGTACATCAATTATCTCGCATAAATTTGAATCATTATCTATGGCTATCTCCCGACCATCAGAAAAATATTGGATTACCAAATCTTTTGCTAATTTAGATACTGCAGAAATTGATGATACAACAAAAACCTGTCCATAACTATTCAAGTAACAGTTATTTGTATCAGATTTTAAATTTTCTGGATTTTGCAGAAACATTGCAAGCCACGGGCATTCAAACTTTCCTTTTATAAATAAACTTTTACAAACACCAGAAATTGATAATCCATCCTAAGCACATAATCTAGCTACTATTTCAGCTATGGATTGTCGTTTAATATAGTTAAAGATTGTAGGTTGAATTTTTTGAAATCTTAGAAGATGCTAGACTTGCTTCCAAGTTGGCTTCATTTTCTTTACGTTTTATTACCTTTTCTGGATGAACGACTGAAAGATGACGAATTAACCCACTGGTGGAAGATCCTTTGCATCCGATATTTGCTGAGCAATATTCGCAAACCGCCTTTTTAAAACTTTCATCCCCTTTGAAATGGTTTCAAACTTCCGATGAATTCTTTTTAAACATGTCTGATAAAAAAAACTTTAAATATAAATATATAATTAATTAATGAATGAATACAGATTTTATTGCTTACCAATCACTTCAAAAGAAAATAAACTACACAAAATGAATTTACAATAATAAATGAATAACACATAAAAAGCGGTTTTAAAAATATAAGCAAAAACTTCTGTACCTACGCCTGTAGTGTCTCTGACTCCCAATTTTATCAATTTAATAATTTAACTTAAAATATATTATTAAATTAATTAAATTAAAATTAAATTAAATACCATTGTTTAAATAATCCGGTCTTTTTCCAAAAAATCATCAAATTCAAAAAGAAACAATGAATTATTCAACTTCGCAATCATTAAATTGTGTCAAAATCAATAAATCAAGTATGCCAGAAATTCAAGAAACAGAAACCTTCGTCTTATTAGCAATGATCTCTCTGATGATAGTCAAGATCTTCAACAATCTCCATACTATCTCCAGATCAAGTGTTCGTGCTTTCGTTGGTATATTGACTATTGGGGAAGATATGACAATTATTTACTGCAATGTTAATTTAAATAAAATCTTTATTAGAATTCATTGTATGTATCTACAACGCCTTTTTCGTAAAAAATATTCTATGGTTTAACGTTTTTTCATGTTTTAAAATATGATTCCACTAATCACTATGGAAACATCTAAAATGACAAACTTGAGTAATTTTTTTTTAATTCCCGGATTTTATAATGGTGAAATCCCAGGAATCGGGATTATAAAATCCAAAAATTTCCCCGGAAGGACTTACTAGAAATAATGCATTTCTTGTTAATAAATATTTGAAGTTTTATTTATCAAAATAGACTGAGAATAAATATTTAAATTTTATTAGTTTTGATTGTATTTCTACAGGTAATTTGTTATTTAATTTCTTATCTTTATTACTAAATTACTAAATGATGAAGATTGTGATGAAAAATGTATTAAACATCCGTTCTAAACAAATTATTATTCTTAATTTAGTTGACTTATATTCAGCTTATATTTACAATCGATATTTATAATTATTAATAGTTGTTAAAAAAAATTTTCTAGAATACTTGAATAATAACAATGATCTACAACAAATTTGGTGTCTAAGGTTTTTCAACTGATTTAGGAATATTTTCTTGTGCTGAATCGAAAAAAATCACATTGGTTTTGTTTAGTGAGGTCAATTTTTTTTATATAGCGCCACATGAACATTTTACGTGTCTATGCTTGCCATCGATTTAATAGTAAGTGAGATATCTATGCGTTTTTAACTTTAGATTCTAGTTGGTTCTTTTATATATTTAATTGTTATTGCAGTGAAAAGATAGATTCAGGTAGAAAATCTTGTAAAAATAAACCTGATATATTTTGGTACATCTATGGTGAATACACCTTTATTGTCAACAGGAACCCAGTCACCAACTTTGTAAAGCGTGTTTATCATTTATATTTCGGTATTAAGCTGGATGATCAATATAAACTTTGGGCACCTTACATGATATGCAAGACGTGGACTAAAGGAACTAAGAGTTCTTTGAAATTTTGGATCCCTGTGGTTTGGAGGTAACCTTCTAATCATGCAACTGACTGTTACTTCTATGCCATTGATGTAACTGGAATAAACAAGAAAACCCGGAGCTGCTTCAAATATCCTGATCTAGAATCAGGACGTAGTCCTATATCTCACTGCGGTGAGATTTCATGATCTTCCCGACATGAGCGACGAAAAATTCTACTCCTCTTCTAGTATTTAAGAAGATGAAGATGAAGAATTTGTTCCTTACGATGACACTCCACATTCGTTCTCTCAACATGAGCTTAATGACTTTGTTCGTGATCTCAGCTTGTCAAAATCGATTTCTGAAATGTTGGTATCAAGACTGAAGGACAAAAACCTCATCTCTCGTTATGCTCCCATCACATTATACCGAAATTTAAATGAAGAGTACCTCCCGTTTTTCACTAAAGTTTAGTGTACTGTACTTATATTGCACAGTTCTTTCATAAACTATGGGTAACTCAGTACAAAACCGAAGAGTGGAGACTATTTATTGACAGCAGTAAGCGATCACTGAAATTTGTTCTATTGCATAATGGCAACCAGGTTGACTCTGCCCATTCACAAACACTCAAAGAGAAGTATGAAGCGGTGAAGTATGTTATGGAAAAACTACGTCATGATAAGCATGAGTGGCTGATTTGTGTCGATTTGAAAATGGTTAACTTTTTGTTGGGACGACAGTCTGGGTTTACAAAGTTCCCATATTTTCTCTGTTTGTGGGACAGTAGAGATCGAGCACAACATTACATAAAGAAGGAGTGGCCTGTAAGAGAAGAATCACTGCCCTGTCGTGCAAGGAAAATCATCAACGAGCCGCTGGTGAACCGAGACAGGATCTTATTCCCACCGCTGCATATTTAGCTTGGCTTGATCAAATAATTCGCCAGAGCTCTAGACAAGGATGGGTACTGCTTTGCATACATGTGCCAAGCTTTTCCATGTTTAACTATTGAAAAGTTGAAAGCTGGAATAAAATTCAACAGTTCATGAGAGATCCAGAGTTAATCCACATTTTACCCTTTCGTGCTGTTTCCAGCATAACCCAGAATATAAGTTTCCTTTACTACTCGATACCTGTTGATCAATCAATGTTGGACCTGTTTCAAATGGGTGAATATTCGCGAAAAGTGAATGTACCTTTGTACACTATAATCGGCAAGCACTCGAGCGGATTCGCAGATTGCTGTTAGAATGCCTATCTCCGACTAAGTTTTAGGTATCTTGTTTATTTGTGGTTCTCTCTAAAATGGTTCGGAAATCATGACATCAGATATAACAAGAGTCATCCTAAGAAAATACATTATATTTTATTTCGAATTACAATATTGTACAAACCAGCTCTATTGATATGCCGCGTTCTGGATAACTTCTCTCGCGTATCCTTACTAAGATATCTCGGGCTTCCATCGCCGTGGCACAGGCCTCCAGTAACCTGATCGGCGCTTGGATCTGCTCCGCCGCATGCTCGTCCACTACTCGTTGATTCAGCTGGACTTCTATCCGTCTCATCTGGATTTGGAGTGCCCTCAGTCCCGTCTGATCCTAGGTGCTCGGAATTTGTAATTGTTGGATCAGGCGTAAATGTTTCTTCATGTCTTCCGGGCGGAACCAGATGTGCTCCATCTACCGGCACCGGCTCCTGAATTTATTAATCCGACATTGCAATTGCGCGGTGGCCTGATGGGCTATTTCTCGATCTGCCTTGAGACTCTTCAACAGCCGCAATGATGAAAATAAAAAAATTCGACTTTTAATGACCGTGTAATTAAAAACACATCATTTCAATTTTCCTACTTATCTCTCCCCTTTTGTTATTTGACGAATCGGTCGCTATATGTCGAACCCCATCTTCCAATAACTCACACTTTGCACCTAAAGGATATCCATAGCCCAAATACAACCATTCAAAATTTGATCAACACATTACTAATCATTCAAAGATTAACCGAACATTAACACAATATAATTATATTACAACCAGTCCAAAATACATCGATGTAACAGCTGTCAGCTTCACTGTCGTCACACTGAGCTGCGCGGTCTTCTACGCTTCCGCGGGGAGTCGCCATGCATCAATGTGATCATTTCCGGGATTTCGACTTCACGGTCATTATATTGGGACAGATCATCTGTCCATTCACTATCATCGAATTGCTGGAGTTCTCAATCCGTGCTTTGGATACGCCCTAGGCGTATATCTTCTTCAATTCGCCACAGTTGGTCTATGGCGGTTCGAACTTTGTGGACCGCCTGAGTGCAAGGTAATCGAACCATATTGAGGGTGGGCTCTCGTTTTAGCATCACCGTAGGCCAGGCCGGATCCTCAATCGGTCGCTTGTAAGGCTCTATTCTATAGCCCCGATTCCATGCCCGGATTCTAGTGGTCTTACTATTAATATTCTTAATTAAAATCACAAATCCTTTCACTGAGCCAACTGTTGATAGTGAACCATCTGTAAAATTTCCTATACATGATTTCCAATTTAAATTGTGAGTTTCCAAATAGGAATTTAATACATTACATGTGTTCACCTTTCGTTGTTTTTTCAAGTTATTACCGAAAAAAAAATTGGTTTGTAACTTTTTATTATAAAAAATGCGAAAAAATGCAAGCAATTTGGCATTTTCCGCAATATCAGTTGACTCATCTACTTGAATTGTAAAAATTTCACTTCTTTATATATGTAACTACATTTTCTTCTAAATCTTTAGACATATCACAAATTCGTCTGCTAATAGCATTCTCAGGCATAGGTATTTTTTAAACTTTATTTTCTGCTTTATCACCAAAATGCTTCTTTACTATAGCATAGGAAGTAGGAAGAATAAATTTTCGGCATTAGTGTGGAACTTCATGTTTATTGTAATCAGGCGAAGTAGGCGGCCGCCTAGTGCGCTCAATTTTGTAAGGCGTAAAAATATTTTTATAAATTATTTCTTGAATATAGAAAAAAAATTATTTATTAAAATATGCGTTTGATAATTTAACATTTTTTTATAAGAAATTTATCTTCAAATAATACTTGAATTTAGCTGTATTCTAGCTCAAATTTGGTGACGTCTCGTTAGGGTTTGTATGCATTTCTTAGAATTATAAAATCAAAGAATATTTTTTTGTAGAATTTTAAATTAGAAATGTGGCCATGTCCCCTAATATATATAAGCTAGCCTCATCAAACTTTGCAAATTAGTCAAGGTTGGTCAGGTTAGGTTAGGCAAAGTTTTGTTGGGTTAGCTTATATAGTTATATAGATTGACAAAATTTCTATAGCCGCCGCTGATTGTAATTAGTTCAACTACTAAATTCCTGGCTTCCTGGGTTTTATCGGAAGTTTTTACCATTTTACTAAAACTTTGTTTCTTCTGTAAATGTAAACATCTTTCAAAATACTATCTAGGTTTGTCAACAAGATTACTATGCTTTTGAGTTAAGTGCCTTTTTAGCTTGCTGGGTACCATTCCTTCATTGGACAAATAAAGTAATTTGAACTATGATTATACTTATCTTCATACCAAGTTAATCCTAAATTTAAGTAACTTTTTCGTTTTCAAAGAAATATTGTTTAAAGAGGAAACTGTCAAAGATATTTCTTCTTCATTTATACTTACTCTTCTTGAGTATTCACTGCGATCATCTTGATCAAAGTTCTTGCTACAGTGTTCCCCCGACTATAAATTTGAGTTTCTCGAAAATAATCAAAATTTGAAAATTTATATGTTTTTTCAAATTAAATGCGCACTTAAATATAAGACGAGTATTTTATTCGAATATCAGCTAAGTCTTTCGCGTAGTTCTATATAAATAAAAATTAACTAACATTGTAAATTTTAAAGCTTAATTTCTTAGTTATATTTCATTCTGTAAAATAAATAATAATTGAAGAAAAAGTAATAATTTATAAATGAATTTCATAATTTTAAACCGTAATATTCATTGAGCTTAACAATGTGGATATTTTTTTCTATCACCACCAGCTAGGGTTGCCACATGTTGAGAGGCTCAAAGTAGGACAAATCAATAACCAAAAAAAATGATGAATAAAAAACAATTTAAATGATGAATTTAATGATGAATTTAATGATGAATTTAAAAACAATTTTAAAAACAATGTAAATAAAAGAATTTTTTACACAGCAGTTTTTATTTATTATGTCTAAACTTATATTTTTGATCATTCTTTGCACATTTTAATAATTCAATGTTTTAATCTTTCAATTATTTCCGAAAATATTTCAAAATTTGGTATTTTGTTAATGAATTATCAATTTGTAATTTCGATAAATTAACGATTAAAGAATTTTCATCGAAATCAAATCTTGCTTTTACATAAGACAAAGCTTTTTCTTAAACATTTAAAAACTCGTTTTCAAACTGTTGCTTTTCATATAAAGATAAACCCAAATGTATTTTTAAATTTTTAATGATATTCTAATATTTAAAATAATTTCAATTCTTTATTTAATACTTAATATTAAAAAATACTTAATTTTAACAAATTTTAATTAAAACTGATTTTATAAAAATAAATAAAATCAAATACATACAAGCATGTTCATAAACATTTTCAGAATTTTTTTAAATATTTTAATCTAGATGTCTATGCTTTGAATTTTAACGAGAAAACGGCTTTGAACAAATCATGTCCCTTTGCATTAAGGTTTAAGAACCGGTTCAAACGAAGTCACTATAATGTTATTACAGTTTGTTAATAATAACCAGTTAATAATCTACAAATATTTATTTTTAATACAAAATACAAAATACAAATTATTGCCTAAATCTGGTATTATTAAAACACCCGATTTAAATGGCGAATTAATTAATTAAATAATATTGCTAATTATGCGTGCCAGCTTTTATACTTATTATAGTTTTACTTATAATATAATATATATTTTATTTATAAATTAATTATTTAAATATCCCTAACATAGTTCTCGTATTTTTTAAAAAACAAGTAATTATCATTATGTCTGCGCTATTCATAGTTTTCGGCAGTACAGTTGAAAACTACTGAATTAAAGTAACAAATAACATATGCACTTCTAGTTAGTATTTCATCAACACTTTGTGTCATTACTTTATTTGATGTGATATAAGATCAGTGTAAAAAGAAAGAACGATATCGACGAGTGTGAGAAAGCAATCGCGAGGGATTCTCGAGGCAAGAATCTTATGACTTTTCAAAGAACAGTGTTTGATCTTCTAATGGTTCAAAAATGGCGAGCAGAATATGATAAACTGATATAACTTCAGTATGTAGACCAATAAAATATTGAAAAATACAAGTGGGGATCAGGTTGGCAACAATCATTCCTTGAATTAGAAGTTATCACCTGGGATTGGATCGTTGACAGGAGAGTGGGAGATTTGGTTGTACGTAATATTAATATTCAAGTATTTGCCCTTACTAATATTCCCTTATTAAAATTAATTAACTCACCAATGTGGAAACCCAGAAGAATCAACAAAATATTTAGTGATAAAATGTCTCAATCGGGAAGCTGGAAATTTGTTATTATAACAATTAGGATCGAAATTCAGAAATAATTGCTCGATATCAATAAAATCATTATTTTAACTTCAATATAAAAAGAGAGCTGAAAAAGAGAATGGCCGCCAGTATTTGAATTATTTGAGACGAATTAGAAAGTAATCAAGCAGAAGTCAACGAAACGAAAGAAACAAACTTTGAATATAACTCCAAATCAACTTAACGTTCCAGACAAGGCGATCACCCATTGGGCTGTCAGTCTTAAAAATTCAACCTAAAAATATAGATATAATAGCATATAATTGTCATCATTATGATCGGAAGAAAATTTTTACATATTCAAAAGTTATTTAGTTTTAGATGTATTCTATTTTTAATCATTTATTTTCGTAATTTTGGATTTAGTTATAAATAAAAATGTGGCTAGTATTTAATTGAGCATTAATAATATATTGAATGAGCATTAATATAATAAAGCTTTATCATTAATTTAATAGCATTATAGAAATTACTATTGAGCATTAATTTTTTTAAAGAACTACATTAATTTAAATGAAAAAATACATTAATCGATTTAAGAAAAAACATAAGAATAAAAAAGATCATTATTTAATATTATTTTGAAATTGAAAAAATTCACAGATCATCATTTACGAAATTTTCATTGTCTTAGTAAAGCTAATTTAGCTTTCGAAGGTCTGTCTTTCTTGCGTTTGGTTTCAATATCGACATTTTTTGCCTCTGGTGGGGGTTTGCAATACTTTAATTTGATCACCATATCAACTAGATGCTTGCAAATGTAGTGCTTTAAAAATGCCAGATAGATACAAGTACATGTCTTCCATATTTCTCCATTATTTGGTAGGGACACACACCAAATGCGGAATTGTGTAGCTCGGAAGGTCTCGATCGTAGCGTTTTATATCTTTATCTGAGATGTTAACAGTTTTGATGATGGTACATAATATGTTGTAGTCTCTACATCAGTATATGGGATTGAAATCACTTCATTGTTTGATTTTGCTCTATTGTATCCACCAGTCCAATGTGAAAGTTAAATAGTTGTTACTTCTTTGTAACATTTTGAATTTATATCTCTTGGATCGCGCTCTTTTTACCACTTTTTAAAAATTTCAAAAACAACCACAGTAAATCTTTCTAGCACTAAACTTTCGCGTAGAGTATCTTCACCTTAGATAACGATGGCGTTGTTGATGCTTGGTGTAAACATTTGCAGGCCTTCATACCAATTGTTCTTTGATGACAACCACTCATTTGTAAAATATTCGAAGAATCTATTTTTATTTTTCCATTTCTTTAAAAACCACTGCGTTGCCATGTTAAATTGTTTCGTATCTTTTTATATCTGCAATATCTCAATATCTTCCATTATCTCCTACTGTGATTCTTTGCTTTCAACCAAACTCAATAGTTTTATCAACACACCATTTCATGTGTGCCCAGTACATAACCATATTATTGCTTTTAAACACCCTTCGGAATGAATTTCTTATTGGCTCTGAGCCATCTGCAATCAATATTAACCATTTTCTCTTGCACCATTTTGTAGTCTGTTGAAAACAAATTCGAAATCTTTTTGCTTTTATTGGAGTGTGCTACGCGTTGTAATTGAACCATTTAAAACTTTGAATTTGAAATAGTGCTAATTACAAATTAATAATGCAAGGATAACAAAAAAATGTACCTTAATATAATTATTGCCCATAAAATATAAATGACGATCATTCAATATAATTAATGTTAAATTTCTTTAATTCTCATTTAAAAAAAATTAATGCTCGATTAAATATTGCTCTAAAAATGTCTATATACATAATACATAATACTATTTTTTCAATCTAGAAGAGCAGATTATCCAAGTTTAAATGCCGGATATTTTAATGATTCCGATAACTCCTCGGACGAAACTTCAACCATTGTAGAAACGACAATATCTGAATCTATCAATAATATACTATTCCTTGATCGAAGCAAAATCAGATTTGGGGGCACATTTTCCGAAGACGATGTAGAAGACGTTCGAAAATTTTCAACCACACTTATTATAATTGCTTTTATAATACCTTACTGGTTACTTTATTTTCAGGTGATTTTATCTGTTTAAAATTATGTTATTGTTTGATAACTTTGTTTATTTGTAAACATTTTTTCTAATATTGGAAATTTATTTAAAATTTCCTTTATTCTTCCATAGCCGCAACGTATCCAAGTCATAAAATTTATTTTTTAAATTATTTACATTTTGATTACCCTCTAATACATTTTTTTGGAGTACAGAAGCAAATTAAACAAATACAACTAAATGCAGAATGGGTTCATTGCCGTAATCACAACCTTAATCTAATCATAAAATATTCCCGAGATTATTCAATTTTTTACAGCTGTCCAGGATTTTTACAGACTTTTTAATTAGTATTAATAGTTGGGATATTTTTTCAAACATAACCGGAGAATCTAAAATTACTCTAAAATCATTGAATCACATTAAATTCTAGGGACGTCACGCATCAATTATAGCTTTAAAATTATATTATTTCGATTTCATGAAAAGTTTATATAAAATTATCTTGGATTCCGAAAATTGTGATGAGAGAATCAAGGCATATTCAATTTAAGCTTCCTGGCAATCGAACAAGAAACTTTAATGACTTTAAATATTTTTGAACTGATAAAATTATTTGTTGTTCAAGAATGTGTAGACGAAAATTGAATTGAAGGTTTTTGTGATGAACTTCAACGAAATAAAATAAAGTCATAGTATGAAATAAAAAAATATTTTTTTATTTCTTTTTCTTTTAAATAATTATCAGAAATAAATATTAAGAAAAGAAATAAATATTATCGGTCTGAAAAATAAAGAAACGCATCTGTTTCATACAAGAAAATAAGAAAATAATAAGAAAATTTCAATAAATACAAACCTCAATCACATTAAGATTAGGGTTTCTGATGCCGTTTACGGAAAACGGAAAACGGCTGTTTTTTAAAAGCCGTTTTCCGTTTTTACAAATAAATAAATTCTGCAATAAAAGCGAACAAAGAAGAGAACTGCATTTGGACGTAAAATATCGCTGGAATTCAATTCCAGAGCTACTTCAGCCACTCATTGAGACCGAAAAAGCACTCAAAAAGATCTCAACGCGAGTTATTTGATCGAAAATCTTGATTTTGACGCGCTCAAGGTTTTGCCCGCTACGATGACTCCAATTTGAAAAATTTTAAAAAAAAGAGTCTATGAGCGATGGAATCATGATGAAATGAATTTATTACGAAGCTTAAAGGATCTCAGCATGATACCAACACGTAACCCAATTATTTATGCAGGAAAGCTCTTTATTCGCTTATTTGGTCCAAATGAGAATGATACTCAATGTCAACAACGAACATCTCAGGAAGAAACTACCGAATTATCTCTTCACGAGGAGTTGAACAAGCTACTAAAAAGGACATCATGATGAACACCGTAGGCAATAATGAAAAATTCAAGTTGTTGAAACAAGAATTCACTCTTTATAAAAACACAGTACATCGAACAGAAAATTTCCAGAAACTTTACAATGCAATTTTATGCATTAAACCGACTTCAACATATGTTGAAAGACTTTTTTCAACATGCACAAATTTTTGCACTAAAATACGCTCGCGCTTATCAGATGCATCTCTTAATGCTCTAGTTTTTTTGAAATTTTATTGTGGAAAATTTAATAAGAAAAATTGATTAAATAAAGAGATTTAAAAAAATTTTGTGTTAAAAATTTCAAGGAAAATACTTTTCTCGAAAACGGAAAACGGCCGTTCCGTCCCATTTTTAAAGAAAAAAACGAAAAACGGCTGTTTTCTAAAAATGACGTTTTTCAGAAAACCTCCATTAATACCAATTTTAAGTGACAAACATTATAAAATTATTGGCAAGGAGGTGCACAGGCTATAATAGTATATGAATGACTGATTACATTTAAGTCAATTTCAATCCAAGAGAAGTGAAATTTTTAATAACGAATTGTTTTATTATAAAAAAAGTCGTAAGGCTTATTTAACTATTAATGTATCCTTTTCTTAAAAGTTATTAAAAAATTAAAAACTTAAATTTTAATAAAATGATTAAATTTTTAATTGAAATAAATCATTTTGTTATTTTTCATTCTGATTTTTAAAATATCTTAATTATTTAATTACTAAAGTTTTATTTATTATATGAAGCTCATAAAATGTGTACTAAGTCATTTAAACTTTATTTAATATTAATATAAAAATTGAAGTTCCTGCAAACAAAATTTATGTTTACTATTTAAAATTGTTGAAAAATACCAATATTACTTGTTGAAAATAAATAATCATGATTTTAGTAAAATTTACTCAACTAAAATAAAATATATAATTACTGGGGTTTTCCGAAATAAGACCAAGGGTTTATTTTTGAAGGAAATTTGGTGCACACTTATTAAAAAATTAAGTCCTGACCTATATTTCTATATAAATAACTTGATTTATTAATGAATTTATTCAGGAATAATAAATATATAAATATATTAATAAATAAATCTTTTATTAATAAAAATTAAATTATTTTAATATATATATATATATATTATATATATATATATATATATATATATATATATATATATATATATATATATATATATATATATATATATATATATATATATATATATATATATATATATATATATATATATATATGTTCTCAGATTAAAGTTTATTAATTAATAAATAGAACTTTTAAAAACTTTGTGTATTAAAGCCTTATTTCATGATGATGAAAGCCTTAAACAGTTAAATTCTGAACAATTTATGGAATAAATAATTTCAAGAAAAAACTATCTAATATTTTAATATCATTAAACATATTCGATAATAAGTAGTAGGTTGTTAGGAGCCTACGGCAGCACTTTAATTTAAAACTTTTTGACCTTTATTACTTAATTGAAAATTTTAGACCATAATTTCATGTAAAATTGTCATTGAAAAAAATTTCAATTTCTTAGGCGCTGTTTAATAGGTAGTTAGTGCAATTGCAAGTCGGTTTTTTTTGCTTTTTTGATTACGCAATTGTTGCAACTAGTTTTTTTTTGTATTGAAAATCCTAGAAAAAAAATAAGCGTAGCTTACTGCTGCAATTACGTAACAATTTTTTTAAAAAAACGAGTTGCAACAATTGCGTAATCAAAAAAGCAAAAAAACGAGTTGCAACAATTTTACCCCTCCCTGGGGGGCAATTGTTCCAGTGGTGCCCTAACTACCTACTAAACAGCGTCTGAGAAATGAAAATTTTTTCAATGACAATTTTACATCAAAATTATGGTCTAAAATTTTCAATTGAGTAAATTAAGGTAAAAAATTTTAAATTAAAGTAAAATAAGGATAAATAAGCATATTAAGGTCTGAAATTTTCAATTAAGTAAATTAAGGTTCAAAATTTTCAATTAAGGGATGCAATTTAAAATTAAGTAATAAATTTTGAAAGATAATGAGAATTGGTAGTAATAATTAAAGAAAATTATGACTAAGTTAATTAGATTTAAAGAATAATTACCTTTTCATTTAACACTACAGTGTTAATTCTTACCATTTTAGAATAATATTTTTTATCAAAGTTCTTATCTTGATTTATTTAATTTTAATTGAATTTAATGACAAAATAGAGCGTGTTGTTTTCAATTTTAATGAATTAATTTAAAAGATTATTAATCACAAAAAAGTTGGTGGTTATTCAATCTTTTGATAATAAATTAAAATATCTTACTTTAATTTACATATTACATTACTTATTTGAAAATTATTACTTTAATTTACTTATTTAACTTTAATTTAATTTTTTTAGAACATTGATTACTTAATTAAAAAATTTGGATCTTGATTTACCTATTTATCATTGTATTACTTAATTTAACATTTTACACCTTAATTTACTTTACAACCAAATATAACCTTATTTACATATTTAACCAATAATTTCATGTAGTATAAAATGATGATTTCTTGGTAGCAGCATTTATTATTTAAAACAATAAAATGATAATTTAAGCCTTTTGCTGCAAATAATGTATTTAATGAAAAAATTTTCGACTATAAGATAGTCCTTGTCAATCTTATCTTATAGTCGAAAATTTTTTTATTAAATTATCATTTTATTGTTTTAAATTTCATGTAGTGTATGATTAATTGACAATGATTTGCATCTTAAATTATCATTGAAAAATAATACATAAAAATTTCCATCTAAAATGAACAATGAAAAATATTTCATAAAAATTTCTATTAAAAATTATCTTAAAAAAAATATTCGTTAAAAATTTTCATTTAAAATTTTCAATTCTCAATCACCGACTATTATTCCAACTTTTTGTTAATAAATTTAAAAATCTTACTTTAATTTACTTATTTAAAAATTATTACTTTAATTTACTTATTTAACTTTAATTTAAAATTTGAATCATTGATTACTTAATTTTAAATTTTGAACCTTAATTAACTTTAATTTAATTTTTTAGAACATTAATTTAGTTATTTGAGCCCATTCATTACTTTGATTTAAAATTTTGAACCTTAATTTACGTTAATTTAAAAATTTGAACTTTTAATTAACTTATTTGAACCCACTGATTACTTTAATTTAATTTTTGGACCCATCATTTATTTATTTAATTTTTTAGAACCTTAATTTACTTAATTAACCCATAATTTACTGTAATTTAAAAATCTGAACCTTAATTTACTTTAATTGAAAAATTTGGACCTTACTTTACTGTTATTCAAAAATTTACCACGCATTTTTAGTGTAGACCACCTTTTCTATTGAAATTCTCAGGACCAAGGAGACCCCTCACTATAGTCTGAATAATCCTTGGCTTTTTAGTGATAATTCAAATTTTGTATTGAAAATCCTAGGACCAAGAAGACCCCCTCACTATAGTCTGAAAAATTCCATGCTTTTTTATTGAAGACTGCCTTTTTGTATTGAAAAAAATATGTATAGCGTAAGCAATTGCGTAATCAAAAAGCAGGAAAATAAGGCTCTACCTACTATAAGTACATGGGCCAATTTTTGGAAGGGCTTCTTTTGAGAAAATTTGGCACTCTAAAATAAAGCCTCTACTTATTTGTGGAAATCCCAAAAATGATCAAATAGTTCCATTTGAAATATTAATAACATAAATTTGAATTCACATATGTTTACTCAATTAATTTATATAAAAAATGTACATATAAAATTACAAAACTAACAAAAAGGTTTTTGAGAAGTGGTCGATTTCAAATATTTATCAAAATTTAATATTTAGATAAATTAACAGTGGTAATATCAATTATTTATTTTGTTAGATGGAGACCACCTATTTGAATCAGGGTTTTGCATTGAATCTTGGAAATATTAGCAGCACCAATGTAATGATTTGAGCAAATCAATAATTTTATTTTAATCTATTATAGAATTTTGCTATTCCTGCGTCATGGCTATCTATGGTTGATATAATTACAATAATGTTACTTTTGCCTATTTTAGTTCATTTCATTTATCCCTATTTGCGGAAAAAGAACTTATATCCCAGTGTTATAATAAGAATTGTATTTGGCATGATTTTAGCTATTATATCCATGATCGCAGCCGGAGTCCTGCAGTATTTCGTTTATAATGACTTCAAATACCATCGGACTTCTACTCGATTAATAGGTAAGTTTTCTTTTTATATTCAGTCTAAATTTAGCTTCAATAATAAAATATTTTTCAAGATTTTGATACTTTAAATATTTTTATAAATTTTAGTATATGAATAAAATTCTACAGTCTGACTTAAATTATATTATTCCATGAAAGATTGAGAAAATAAACTCAAATTTTTAAAACAAATTTTTTACATATTTTACATATTTTTACAAAATAGGATAAAAATAACATTAATAAAAAAAGTTAAAAAAGAAATTTAAAATTTTCAAAATTCAAAATTTCAAACAATGACTTTTTTTTATAGCAAATGAATTATTGGGGTTTGTCTAAACTGGAGCAAAATAAATGTGAATGTGAAAATGGATAAAACGGCCAAACTTATAAAAATTAAAAATTAATAAATTAATTAAAAATTTGAAAATGTTAAAATCTGACAATTTATTTGAAATTTTATTTTAAAAATAAAGATTGTGAAAATAGTGGAATTATTTTTAAAGTCATCATGGAAAATAAGTAGTGACAAGTTAGAAGTATAATCCAAGACAAATATCCCACAATATACAGTATTGTGTAATATTTGTATGGGGTACCAGGGTAAGGCACTATATGATTTTATAAAAGTATGTATTTAATGTATATGATGACATAGTGATTATAGTATTTACAAACGAAGGAGCTATGGCAAAGAAAAAGAACAAGAAAAAAATTATTAAAAAAAATTAATTAATTAAAATTAAAAATTGATAAATCAATAGTGATAATTTAAGCCTTTTCTTGCGAATAATGTATTTAATGAAAAAAAATTTCGACTATAAGATAATCCTTGACATGAATCAAAATTACTATTGTAATATTGTATATTCTGGGATATTTGACTTAGTTTATATTCTTCACTTGTCACCACTATAATAAAAATTTAAATAATTTTAAAACTATGTATAAGACAAGTATAGAACTCTCCCCTTGGTAAATAAAGCGCCAATTCCATTTACTTATGTTGAAGAAAATATTTGAAACATCAAAAGTTTTCACAATATTTTTCTTTATATTTAATTTAGCAATTGATTTGAAATAAAAATCATAATCATAATTTAAAGAAAATTTATTAAATAAACTTCAAAATTTCTGTAAATTATCTGGTAAAAGTCAAATGTCATATATCTTATTATGTCTTACTAATTTTTTTAAAGATTATTCTAAATATTAGCAGTTCTTACATTCTAATGAAGAATAACAAAAACTTGAAATATTTTAATAATGTAAATAATAAATAAATTGTTTATACTTCAGGTGGGACCAATTATACATATTCAAAAATATCTGTTTTTAGTCAAGTTCCCCAATATTTTATTATAGGAATTAGTGAATCACAAACTATTGTAGCAGGTAATAAATGCTTTGCGTTAAATTATATCAAGTATTTTATAGGACTTGAATTGGCTTGTTCACAAGTACCAACCTCAATGCAAGCTGTTACCAATAGTATCTTTTGGTTTTCTAGTGGAGTAGGTAGTTTTTTAGGGACTGCTCTTCTTATAGTATATGGATCAATTTATAAACCACCCACTTCAAGTGTTTCTACAATTATCTGCTATATTTATTTCTTCGTACTCGCAATAATTCAAACAATATTCATATTGATGTTTTTACCATGTTTTTGGAAAATACGAAGAAAAAACAAGATTCATTTTTTAACCACTTCAACAACTTTAACAACTTGAGATTAAATTTTTTCTATTATTTTTTTATTTAAAATGTATAATTCTTTTTAATATTTTTAAAGAATATTAATTGTATCTGTTTTCATAAATTTTAACCTTCATCCGTCCCTTAAATCGACTGTACACTAAAGTCCCCCTCGGGTCTTTTTCGACCCAGATAGAAATTGTTGACTTAAAAGAACAAAATGCATATAATTAAATTAGTTTTATTAGTAACGGTAATTTTGACTGTTTAGGAATAATAAAGAGCGATTTATCTGTTAATTATTTATTTATTACATTACATACGTTATAGGAATGTGCCTTACAAATAAATCN